>OY776276.1:41462932-41515432 GCA_963675445.1 Linnaemya vulpina
AGGTCAATAAAGATAAATCAACAATTATTAAGGAGAGCACGCCAACATGGAATATCGTATATTGAAGAAAAATTTTCCATCTAGGAGATTCATTAATCAGGTGAAATCACTCAGGAACAAAATTGTACAGGCAAGATCATCAATAACTTTTTCGATAAGATGCAGGAATGTTGGAATCACCCCAAACTTTATCAAGAACTCTACGAAGAATATCTTGAATGTTTTTAACAAGGATAGCTTACCAAGGATTCAAAAAACAATAGAAAAATATACTCAAGATTTACACAATAAAATGTTAAGGTTAGCGATAAAAGAAAAACATGATATATTGAAACATTTTCAAAAAGAGAGGGAAAGAATTTTAAAGAAATTGGATATAAAATTAAATGAAAAGTGGTTTAGAAACAAGACTAACACTGACATACCTAAGGACATTCAATGGATACTTTCACTTGGACAAAAGCACGCTTTACCTAGTAAAAAGTATGAGATTCCTATTTTAAAAGTCATATCAGAGGGAGAGGACTTAGTGCAGACTTTAAATAATAAGGAAGAACAAGAGATAGCAAGAAATAGATTAACTACGGTTATTGATAACCATTTAAATAAAATTCAATTAACAAATAGAGATAAGTTTATATTAGATAAAGCTAAGAAAGCTACTAATTTCTTAAGGGAAAATAAAGATATACTTATTGTAAATGCGGATAAGGGTAATGTAACTGTAGCCATTAGTAAACAGGATTATGATTTAAGAATCAATAGTATTTTAGGAGATATTACAAATTATAATTTAATTAATAGAGATCCAACAACCAAATACCAAAAAATCAATAATGATATAGTTGAAGAATTATTTAAGAAAGATATTATAACATCTAATGATAAGAATAGGCTAAAAACAAATGCTGCAGTTGCTCCTCGTATATATGGATTACCAAAAATTCATAAAGAAAATTTTCCATTAAGACCTATATGTTCTTTTATTAATTCACCTTCATATGACCTATGCAGATATATTACAAATATTTTAAAAAATATTACTAAGGATTCAAAATATAATATCAAAAATTCAATAGAATTTGTGAATAAAATTAGGAGCCAACGTATATCTGATAATGAAAGCTTAATTTCTTTTGATGTAGTTTCCCTATTCCCAAGTGTACCTATTGATTTGGCAATTAATACAATTGAAAACAAATGGGAAATGATAGCAAGGTATACAAGGATTGACAAACATTTATTTTTCCGTATTTTAAAATTTTGTATAGAAGATAATAGGTATTTTCAATATAATAGCAATATATATATGCAACAAAGGGGTCTTCCTATGGGATCACCAGCATCTCCAATAATAGCAGATATAGTAATGGAGGAATTATTAGACAAATCAATTCAAAAACTTAATATAAAACCTAAAATAGTGACAAAATATGTAGATGATTTATTTTGCATTATTCATACATCGGAGATAGATAATATGTTATCAGCATTGAATAATTTTAATTCGAACATTAAATTTACTGCTGAAAAGGAAAAGGACTTGAGACTTCCTTATTTAGATACTTTAGTTATTAGGAGAGGTAATAAATTAATAATAGATTGGTTCCAGAAACCTACTGCTTCGGGAAGAATGATTAATTACTATTCAAAACATAGTAGACACATTATTATAAACACAGCTAAAAATTTTATAGAAAGGGTTCTAAATATAAGTGACAAACAATTTCACTATAACAATAAAAGGAAGGTTATAAATATATTAGAAAATAACAATTTTTCTAATCATATAAAAATAAATTAATATCACAATATAGAAATAGAAGAACAGAAAATACTAATATTAATACAGAACAAAAATTATTTAAATCTTTAACATACATACCTGGAATATCAGAAAGGTTGACAAAATCTAAAATTTACGATACAGGTAAATATAGAATAGCTCATAGAACGCACAATACATTAAACAGACTATTTAGTAAAAATAAAGATAAAATTGAAAAATGGGATAGATCAAATTTAGTATATAAAATACCATGCAAGGGTAATGATATAGAGAATTGTAATAAAGTGTACATAGGTACGACCAAGAATAAATTAAAGACTAGGATAGCAGGTCACAAATCAGATCAAAAATATAGGGCTATAAATTCACAGAAAACAGCTTTATCTTCCCATTGTTCTAGGGCATATCATTTTCCAGATTTTGAAAATGTTTCAATATTAAATACAGAAAATAACTACAAACGTCGATTAATGTTAGAAATGTTAGAAATAATGAACATACCTTCATCACACAGAATAAATTTTAAAATAGATACAGAAAAATTAGCACAGAATTATAGACATTTAGTTAGTAAGAATTGCAGATTTAAATAATATAATTGTTAATATTAACTATTATTTGCTAGGGATAATTTATTGTATTATTGTTATTATATATTAATTTATACTAATTGTTAAAATTATTGCCTATGTGTATATAGGTGTATATACATGTATATGTGTGTGGATATATATGTAGTTATATGTGTACATGTATTTGTATGTGTGTATATATGTATGTATATGTATCTATGTATGTATGTATGTATGTATATATGTGTGTATATATGTATGTATGTGTATATGTATGTATTTATGTAGGTATGTATGTATGTATATGTATGTATGTGTATATATGTATATGTATGTATGTATGTATATATATATATGTATGTATGTATGTATATATGTATATGTGTATATGTATATATGCGTATGTATGTATGTATATGTGTATATGTATGTATATATGTATGTATATATGTGTATGTATGTATGTGTATGTATGTATATGTATGTATGTATGTGTATGTATGTGTGTATGTATGTATATTTGTATGTGTGTGTACATATGTATGTATGTATGTGTATATATATGTATGTAAGTGTATATATATATATATATGTGTGTGTATGTATATATATATATGTATATGTGTGTGTACGTGTGTATATGTATGTATGTATGTATATATATCTATGTGTATGTGTATATGTGTTTATATGCATAACTATGTGGATATGTGCGTGTATATGTATATATATATGTATATATGTATGTATATGTGTGTATGTATATGTATATATGTATATGTGTATATATGTATATGTGTATGTGTATGTATGTATGTATATGTATGTGTATATATATATATATATATATGTATGTATGTATGTATGTATGTATATGTATATATATATATATATATATATATATATATATGTATATGTGTATATATATATATATGTATGTCTATGTATATGTATATATATATATATATATATATATATATATATATATGTATGTATATGTATATATATATTTGTTATAAAAATTTTCGTTATAATTTGTTAATGTTGAAAAAGTTTGTTTTACTATAAATTGTTAATGTTGGAAAAATATTTTATGTGGTATTGAATTTGAAAAACAAATATTGTGAATAGTTTTTTTTTTTTTTTTTTTATGTCATGTTTCAAAACCAATTGTCTATAAAATTTTAATAATTTTTATTTCCTGAAGATGTTAACAAGCTGTTAACGAAATATCGAATAAAAATTAGACCAAATATAATTTGATAAAAAACGACCATAAGCTTGATTAATTTTAAAATAAACTGATAAGGTCAATAAAGATAAATCAACATATATATATATATATATATATATATATATATATATATATTTATATATTTTTATATTTATATATACACATATATATATATATATATATATATATATATATATATGTATATATATATATATATATATATATATATATATATATGTATATACATATATATATATATATATATATATATATATATATACATATATACTGAAAAATTAAGTATCAACCAATTTTATTTGATTGACGCAGGTGATTCGTTCGGCATCAGTAATTTACAAAATTAGACGGTGGAGCCGTTATGGAATGATATTTTAATGAATCTGCGGATCGTTCAGGAATTGAGTTCTTGTATTTTAAATGAAATCATTCTCTCTTAAATATGAATTAAATTGAAATATAAATTAATTCATGATGAACTAAAGATTTTGTATGCATTCGCTTTGTCAAAATAGAAAAATTGGTTTTGTATTAGAAATAAGTTTTTAAGGAATTAAAAGAAAATTATTAAAATAAATTTTTTTTTATTCACGTAAAATGTTTATATATATATATATATATATATATATATATATATGTATATATATATATATATATATATATATATATATATATATATATATGTAGTTATATATATATATATATATATATATATATATATATATTTATGTGTAAATAGTAAGGTTTTAATCTTAATGCACAATCACGTAATAGAAATATATATATATATATATATATATATTTATTTATATATACATATATATTTGTGTATATAAATACATATATATATATATATATATATATATATATTTCTATTACGTGATTGTGCATTAAGACTAAAAGCTTTAGGTTTGCTGTAAAATATAATGTAATTAAGGATTCATATATATTGGTTAGATCTAGAGATTTTTGAGATGTTGATAAAAAAATTAAACCTTTTTAAGCATCTTTATATAAAAAAAAGAATTTAATTTTTATTAGTAATATTTTGCTTGTTTTATTATTTCATAGTTATTTATTATTACTAATTTTTTTGTTTGTTTGTTATGTATGTTTTTTATAAATTTGCTTTTGTTTTTTTAAATGTAAACATATAATGCTCTTTAAAACTAGACGACTTTACTCAAAATTTTTTCTGAAGAAAAACACCGAAAATGTTCGAAATATCCAAATAATAAAAAAATATATGCACATATACCGAGATAAAACATAATAAGAGTTTTATTTTCGACGCTTAGACCTAGAGCCTGCAGAATAATTACAATAAAAATTTAAGTTGAAAACAAGATCGAATAAAATACAAAAATTAAGTTTGCAATAATTTTAAATCCATCATACCCAACGAAGTATCTCGTGGAAACCAGTTCAAAATTTATATCCTTAAAAATATCTTCTAAAAAGTAATCTGCATATACATCGTCGTCAAAATCAACATCAGCCCTTTCATTAGAGCCTCTTTCAGTATGTTCACTTGAAGCATATGTATCATAATCATTACTTTTTGGTAAACATATATCATTAGTACCAATTTGGTCAATTTCGTCTTATTCAAATTCACAGTTACTCGAAAAACTTCAGTAAACAATTTTAGCAATCATAACTTTTGCAAAAATATTAATCAACTCGGCTACGGTAGGGTTGCTAATGTTGCAAAGTTAGGATATGTATGTATTTTCTGACTTGTCCTGATAAGAGATTTTGTCATCACCACATTCTTTTAATATGTCATTAACCAGTAAATGGACTGAAATAAGAATGAATTTTTTAAAAAGAAAGCACGCCTCTTCTGGTCAACGAATTCCACGTCATCCAGATATTCCATAAAGTTTTGTATATATATGTGAGATTCATTGTTAAGTTGAAGTGCAGATCTGTAGCAGTTATCGCTATAAAGGGAACTACTATTAAGTACACTAAGGTACAACTAATTAAGTACTTGCATTTTTACGGTTCCATCAGGTGTTTTAAGGCCACATTTCGCAAAGATAATATTATCATATACACAAAAACTTTTTAGCCATTTTGTTGGTAAGTTCTGGAATTCAATATCTTCCTCAATTTCATCTAAATACATAGTTGGAATGGCTTCCGCCTTTAATTTTTTATCCCAATGTATGAGTTTCCAAAATGACGGTCGCATATATAATGATTTTTTGTGTAATTTTCTTGAGGAATTTTAAATTTTTCGCGCCAAATTTGTCCTAAGATTTTGTTTCAAGAAGAAAACTTAAAAAATCGTAAACCTTTAAAATGCTTTCTAGTTCTTTTGCATATCTTTGCGCAGAATTTCATGCCCGATATTAAATTGCTTATTTTCTTAAGTGTATTGATCACGTATCGCAAAGAAAATTACACATGCACACACGAAAAATACTCTTTTTCACTGTAAAACGTTGACAATAGTTGAAATTACGGTAGATCAATCATTAACAATGTTTTAAAATGAAAGATTTTTTTGTAGTGATCTACATATATGTTTGCATGTGTTTTATGCTTCTGTTTTCTTCCACCTTCCCTACAGTACCATAAGTTAATTTGATGAAACCAACTTTTAAACATGTTCGTTGACCAACGATCCAACACGTTGGGTTCTGCTTTTTTCTTCGTTTTTTCCCTTACCGCTGGCACTAATAAAGATTGCAAAATTTTATTTCATGCTTTGTTCGACATGCGTCTTCTTATAGTGTACTAGCGAACCTCCTGCACACTTCGTATTGCAAAAAATAAAATAAAAAAATTAATTCGAATTCATTTAAATCAGTCATAAACTGCTTTTATTGTAATGCTCTGTGGTAAACAACATATGTTTTTTTCCATTTTCGGACTCAGAAGATAATAAAATACCATTTTTCGTTCATTCGATCATATTAGTTCAACAACTCACTTTTATACAGTTGCTATTTTCTATACATAAGCATATGGTATACCAAATTGTGCCGCAATATTATATCATCCGTTGATATAACAAGTAATGCAATATATACATGAAGATATTTTCACCCAGATTTTATAAAATCTGGGTGAATTAATTGACGAACCATAATCTTATATCAATAAATACATATTATTGCCAAGATATAAATATCCAACGCTGATATTTTTAGATTCGAAAGAGAATATAAAATGGAAATATTTGATAAAATTTAATAGAGTTTGTTGCGCTTCTATAAGGCACTAGAAATTTAAACTAGGGAATTTTTAGTACTAATAAGTGGTAATTATGTCTGCAGCAATTGGAAATCGATTGCGTTTTTTCGGGCCGTGTAATATTTGTAGCTATCGACTAACCTGTTTCCTGTTTACAAAAAACTTTTTAGCTATTTGGGAATCATATATGTCCTCTTTCAAGTGGTCCAATATAGTAAATGAAGGGCTATGTTGTGCTATGGTACAACATATACGTGGTAGAACACATATGCTTGTGGGGTTTCGGGATCAATTTTCCCATACAAAAAGCTGCTAATGCCGACACCCTACATTTATGTATCGGCATTTTAGGTTTTTTGATTAGTTTGCTACGTCGAATGTGGGTATGTGTGTGTGTGTGTGTCCGACCGTATGTGAGCGTGGGAATTTTTGTCTGTCCATATGTGACCTTGAAAATACATGTCCGTCCGTATGTGAGCGTGGAAATTTGTGTCTGTCTATATGTGACCTTGAAAATACTTGTCCGTCTGTATGTGAGCGTGGGAACTTCTGTCTGTCCATATGTGACCTTTAAAATACCTGTCCGTCCGTATGTGAGCGTGGGAATTTGTGTCTGTCCATATGTGACCTTGAAAATATATGTCCGTCTGTATGTGAGCATGGGAACTTCTGTCTGTCCATATGTGACTTCGGGATCAATTTTCCCATACAAAAAGCTGCTCAGCTGACACCCTACATTATGTATAGGCATTTTAGGTTGTTTGATTAGTTTGGTACGTTGAAGGTGCGTATGTGTGTGTGTGTGTCTGTCCCTATGTGACCTTGAGAATACATGTCCGTCGATATTTCATTTTGTGTGTGTGTGTGTGTATTTTTGCCCTCGGTTTAATAGGGGTTTTCACATTGTTGTTGCTTTTTTTTTATAATGTTGGGGTAGGCGTGAGAATTTGTGTCTGCCCATATGTGACCTTGAGAATACATGTCCGTCCGTATGTGAGCGTGGGAATTTGTGTCTGTCCATATGTCACCTTGAAAATACATGTCCGTCCATATGTGAGCATGGGAACTTCTTTCTGTCCATATGTGACCTTGAAAATACATATCCGTCTGTATGTGAGCGTGGGCACTTCTGTCCGTCCATATGTGAGAGTGGGAATTTCTGTCTGTCCATTTATACTGTGTACGCCTGGTGAATAACAAAAGCATTTTTAGGAATTACACTATTTCAAAAGATGTCCCTAATGTTTGTGGTTCGTTTCTTCTTGCTGGAGTGAGATTTCTTCTCTTATTTTTTGTTTGTTTTTAATTTTGGTGTTTGTTTACTTAAGATATTTTGTCCAGCAATTCAGTTATTTCTTTTTTGTTTGCAATGCTTGAGTCTGGGGGAATAATTTGATCATTCTGATCTTGAAGACGTGAAAAAAAATTACTATTGCATAAACATTGAAACTGATATTTTGTTTATTTTATACATGACGATCATCGATGGATTTTATTTGGGGATCTGGATGGTGGTGCGATTTCTGTATTTTGTAGAATATGAATATTTATGCTATGTTTAAGTGTGTGTGTGTGTTTTTGTGTTCTAAGTGGCGATTGGAATGTCTGGCTGTCAGAAAGGCTGTGTGTGTGTGTGTGTGTAACGATTGGTGAGTCTGTATGACAGCCCGCTTTTTTGCTTTCCTGGATTTAGCGCAAGTGGGTCAGTATGAAATGCGACAAGATGTACATATTCATACGTACATAAATATCTACAAATTTATTTCATTTACGCATATACATACAAACAAATAATAAGCGTTTATTCTATGTGCCCAAATATTCCCTTGACCATTTGAACGAATGAACCATTGTGTTTGTTTGACATTTATTTTAATTTTTATAAGAATTTATTTAAAAGTTTGTTAGCATTTCAATTTTTAAGTAAAATTGCAATCCTTTAGGCACAAACAACATAGTCGTGATAGTTACAATCGAGATATGTTGAATGCTTAGTTTCCATTTGTTTAATATTAATGCAGCCAATGTCTATAATGTTATAAACTGTTTGATGAATAATTTTTTACAGCCATTTTTTCTACTCTTGCCCCTTAACATATATATGTGAATTTCTTATATTGGATTTTGAAAACTTGCAAACGCTTTGAAATAAGACTGATCCATCATTCCAGTTAATATGATGATAGTTTTTTGTTAACCAAACTGCTTTTCTCTGTTTTTTGGCTAACTTACATGCGAAATCAAAAGGTGGTTTTATGATGAAATTGAGGTATTCGTTGTTGCTGAAAACTACAGCTAGTTCTTTTGCGATGAAGTCATTTGAATTATTTTTGAAACCTTGCAAGTCTACAAAAACAATATCACCATCCATGTTATTTAATTTATAAGAACTTCCGGACTTGACCTTTTATTGGTATGTATTCTATTACGCGGTCATGAATGAGAACGCAGTAAGCTGATTTTTGCTGGAATATTTGTTGCTGTTTCAAATTCAATTTTTATGTCGATTGGTCCGGTATTGAGCGTTTCGTTTTGGTGACTGACATCAACTACAATAATTGGAGCGTTATTTTTAAACTCTTGACCTTTTAGAAGAGGTTGGGGTTGTTTCATGTAGTAGCTTTGTTGGAATCTTAGATACATATCATAGAATCGTATAGCGTTCATTTTTGAATTTTATATTAAGAAGGTTAATATGGGTAAGAGGTTGAGTTTAAATGTACTTTTAAGTTAGTAAGATCACAATGAACAAACTTGTTTTCTTGTTGAAAGGCAATTAACACAAAACGAGAGCGTTGTTTATTAGCGGCCATTTTCACATTCCATATGTGATTGGCCCCCGCATTAAGGTGTGGATTCATATGACAATCCCAACTACGGAATGTCATTGTTATAGCAGCACCATTATTAAGTATTTTGATCATATTCCATTTACTATGATCAGATAATTGAACATGTGGAATTCTCCATGATATTAGTGAAATTGTAAGTTTTGCTTTCTCAGTGGAAACATTCGAGTGTACAAGATCCTCATCGTTCTTATTACGCAAGAGTATCAACTCATGTTTGTCATTTAATAAAACTTTATTATAGTCTTCAGCGAATCCTAAAAGAATTTCCATTTTGAAGATTTATTTTATCAAGTTTATTCCATCCAGCATTTTGCAACACAACGCTTTCCGTAGGTGATAAAGAAACCAAATTTTTTATGGTGGCTCCCAAATATCTGGTATGATCAATTTCAATACCATTCAGTTCATAGCGGATTTCATCAAAGAGATATGCAACAAAATTATTTTTCAACTGAAAGTTGGGTGTAGATTTCGATGTTTTTTCGTCTACAACAAGTCCTTCCACATATATATAGCTTTCACTGGGTAACACATATAGATCTTGGTTTTGTATTGAAATTCTTATTTCATCGTTGTTGTTAAAAGACTGAAGGTATGGTATGTATGTGTGATAATCCTTTTTGATTATATTTTCATCAGATATTTGTTAATCTAAAACGTCTATTATTGAACTCATTTTGTTTTCAATTTAAAGTTCAGTGACTTGAGAAAACTCTTGTTTGCTGCTGTAAGCGATTTTTGACGACCAGATCTTTTCAATTGTTGCTTAGGTTGTAACGTTTGAGAATTAGATGTTGCTGTAGTATTCTTCGATATACTCGTGTTGTATATTATCATTATTTAGTTGTCCTTAAATGTATTCGTATTGTAATTTCCTCACCTCTGAAATTAATTAGGTCGCCGTTTTGATCAACCACGCGAAGAGCTAGTGAACTTATCTCTCTGGAGTTTACTGGCAAATAAATAAGATTTTTGGGAATCTCAACTATTTTATATCCAGCCGGTACATTAATCGGAAATTCATGTAGTGTATGAGCTTTAGAATTATTCATATAAGTATTAACCACAATACTGCTTTCAATCCTCAAGAGATTCACCTTAAAGATATTCACTGGAAGATCAGAGTAATGTTCTTTGTTTGGCGTTAATATTCTGCTATTAAATCCTAAAAGTCTACCTATTGTATTTTCTTTATTGAAATATATTGGTTCTTTAGAGCTGCTGACTTTGACTTGCATTGTATTGTTATTGGCTTCAATCAAATTTTTGTTTTCTGCTCTATATCGTTTGTATTGTTCTTCTATATAGTCAACTATATCATTTAATTCAAGATCCGATCGGTATTTGAATTACAAGTTCACCGATATAAAATATATTGTTGTAGACATCCACATTCGGGATACTGTTGTATGAATGAAAATCAGTTAGAGCACATTCATAGGTTCCGTTTAAATCAATAGGAGGAAAATAATTAGCAGATAGCTCTGATGAATTGGAGCTCAGAGTCAATGTTATTGACATTGTGACTGTTTGATTGTAAATAAATGAGGTTAAACACACAGTATGATTTATAAGAAGCAGTTTCGTATTTATTGTTTACTTACTTATTTTAAACTAAATTAAATATTGATGCCATTGTTGTTGTTTATTTATTGTATTCTTCCATTTACAATATCTCATCTTTGCTTATCCAAGAATTGTGCTCATTACCAAAGCCCAGCCACTTGACAAACACTTTATGTCCTTTAGTTTTGAGAACCTTTTCAACTAGGTATGTATTTGGATATCTGGTTTTTGAAAGTTTTTCTTATAGAATCCACCTTTAATAGGATTTCCGCGATAGTCTTCTAATGTATATGTTGTAGGATATGTGTTTTGTACTCTTTTAATTGTAAAGATTTCCGTTCTCCAATTCGGAGTATAACCTTTTTCAAAAATGTTTTTATATTTGCTTATGCGTACATGATCTCCTGCATTAAATTTTGACATTTTATACACCTTTAAATGACTGTATACTGTTTTTAAAAGCTGTTTTTCATTTGTTGAATTTACTTTAATCGGTGACATTTTAATGGTGCGATGAATTTTTCTATTGTATGCATCAAGTAAATATCTATACATATCAATACAATTATATGAACCATTTAAGCTAAATTCTTTCCACATCATTCCTTTTAATGTTCTATTGAATCGTTCTACTATTGAGGCTTTCATAGTGCTATATGTTGAGTAGTGATTAATATTGTATTTATTCATCAACTGATTGAAATGTTTATTGAAAAATTCTTTACCATCGTCTCATAGAGGGTTAGAATAGCCTGTTTTCTTGGATTAATAAAAAAAAATTTTAAGTATTGTAAAAATTTTTTGTACCCGGTTAGAGTATATAAAATTCTACATCACTTGTCGTTAAAATAAATGTCAAAAGTGCTCTGGTGTTTTTGTAGTGAAACTTCAAAGTCAAACTTTATAGAAATTTTTGTTCAAAAAAGGCTGAAAAAAAGTGAAAACTTTCCCGTTGAAAATTTTATTTATTTTAAAAAGTATTGCAAAAGTTAACAATTTTTCAATGGAACCATCAAGTTCAGGTTATTTTGCAAATACTTCGTTAACATTTGTGTGTCAAATTGTGTGTGGAAGTGTTTTAGATTTAGTTATTTATATTGGAAATGCCAAAAAAATTAGCATTTTTATAGTTTAAATGGATAAATAGTTATTATTCGTCCATATTCGTGCCATAATTTTTAGTTTATATTAAAGAAGACATAAATCTCTATTATATTGCAAAATTTTACGCTGCCTTTTTGTGCCTTTTAGAAGCTATGCATTGTTTAATGCAAGTGTTGCAGCAGTCAAATTAGCTAAAAATCGCATTGATCTCGCGACTGCTGCTGTTGTTGTGTATTGTGTTTTGTTGTTTTTCATGTTACTTTTTTCCATTTATTTGTGCTCTTCTTTTCAGTATATTAATGATGTTATTTTTGTTTCTTTTAATAATATTCTTTGTTTCAATAATATTTTGTTTTTGTTTATTTTAATAATATTCTTTGTTTTGACAAACAGTGATCGTGTTGTACAGTTTTAAGTAATCGGGTAAAAGGGATTTTTGAAAGGTTTTTTTTTTGTATTAGAATTATTTTTTGTTTTTTATAGAAACAAGTTCGAACGTTGTTTTTTATACTCGTCGAAGCTTATTTGATATTATGATGAATTCAAGCGCTCAAACAATGAATGACAAGATGAAATTTTTGGCTGAAGAAATCAAAAAACGCACCAACTGCTCTGAGGATAATATGTGTGATTTTAATAAAAGAATGGATGTTTTCTTTTATGAATTTAAATCTAGGTGGACTAGAGCGCATAGAATGGAAATGAGGTTTATTGCTCAAAATAAAATATGGTTGGAATCCTCTATTGGTTTTACTCTTACCCCGACTGCAAAACGTGGTCGAAAAGAAATTAGTTTTACCGAGTCCAGTGGTTGGAGTAAATATAAAAAAACAAAGATTTTAAGAGACACCATATCATTGCCAGAGTTACTTTATGCTTCACAGGTTAAATTACAAAGCGCAGGTTATGTCGAGGAATCAAAAGTGTTGCGAGCCATATATGAAAAGTGTTGCAAGGGCATAAATAAAAAAAAAAGTTGAAACAACCACTTCCCACCTTGAAAATATCGAATACAAAAGCTTTGGCTGTTTTTGTAGAAGCTAAACTGACACGAAACCAATACAATGTTGTTAGACAAGCTGCTCCTCAAATATTTCCCTCCTACAACAATATTCAAACTGAAAAACAGAAAACTTACCCAGAATCGACCAGCTTTAAAATAAGCGAGACCTCCGTTGAAGTAACTTTACAAGGTCTTCTTAATCACACAGCGGAGCGACTAATAGAACTTCAAGAAACTGTTATTGACTCATTAGGCATTACGAACTAGAATGTAGTATTATATTCAAAATGGGGCTTTGATGGAAGCTCTGGCCATAGCTCATACAAACAAGCCTTTCATGGATCTGATGCTAGTGATTCATCAGTTTTTTTAACCACAATTGTACCACATAGGCTTATGTTTGAGGAGAAGGTACTTTGGCAAAATTCACGGTCGTCTTCAACTAGATTTTGCAGACCCTTGAAAATTGAATTTACCAAAGAAACCGCATATGTGTCAATTAGTGAACAAAAAAGAGTTGAAGAGGAAATACAGAATTTAACCTGTTCAACTGTCACGATTGGTGAGAAAGTTGTACATGTTTTCCACAAATTAACTTTGGCAATGGTAGATGGAAAAGTTTGCAATGCCTTAACAGAAACCACATCAACACAAAAGTGTTATTTATGTGGCGCTACAAGTAAGGATTTTGATAATATAGAAGCCATGATCCAAAGACCTGTGCATGTAGACAATTTAAGATTTGGCCTTTCCATTCTTCATGGCTGGATTAGATTTTTCGAATGTCTTTTGCACGTGGCATATAAAATACCTTTACAAAAGTGGCAGGCTAGGACTGATTCTGAAAAAAGAACAGTAGCTGAAACAAAAAAAGAAATTCAGAAAAAATTTAAAGAGAATATGGGATTAATAGTTGACCAACCCAAACCTGGTTTTGGAAACACGAATGATGGGAATACGGCAAGAAGTTTTTTTCAAAACGCTGAAAAATCTGCCGAAATAACAAAAATATATGTTAATTTAATAAAATAATGCACGTGTTGCTGTATCCAGTGGCCATGAAATTAATAATAAAAAATTTAAAATATATGCACACAATACAGGACGACTTTTTGTTGAAACGTATCCTTGGTACAATATGCCTCCCACTTTGCACAAGTATTTTATTCACGGACCCGAAATTGTGTCAAATGCCACTTTACCTATTGGGCAGTTATCAGAAGAAGCGCAAGAAGCTCGAAATAAAGATTTTAAAAAATATAGGGAATTTCATTCACGAAATTGCAGTCGCGAAAAATCAAACCAAGACATTTTTAATATGTTTTTGATAACGTCTGACCCAATTATTTCAAGCATGCAAAAATTGCCTACAAAGAAGGTTCAAAGCTTGCCAGAGGAGGCAATTGATTTAATTGTACCTGCAGCTCCGAACAAGAACAGTGATGTTGAACTTGCTGATGCTGCTAATGATGATGATGATAATGATGATGATGATAACGATGATGATGATGATGATAACGATGATGATGATGATGATGATAACGATGATTATAATGATGATGATGATGATGTTGATGATTAACTTTAAGATGTATAAAATGTAATGTTTAAGTTCTAATATGTACTCCTTGCACTATATACCTACACTGATTATTTAATAAAATTATACTCAAATATACTTAGAAAACATTTTTTTTTACTTATTTTAATGGTATTAACTGAAAAATAAAGAAAAATTATCCGAACATAGCTTCCCTGATTTGATCCAAGAAAACATGCTTATCTAACCCACTGTGCGTTTGTTTGCAAGTTTTTCGGTATTCGTCCTAATTTGAAAATATTCTCCATTGCCTGGGTTGTTTTAAATACATTCTTTCTTCTCAAAGGTACTACCCAAGCAAATTTTGAGAATGTATCAATTACAGTTAGCAAAAATCGATAATTTCTATTGTCTAAGGAATAATTTCCCATTTCAACTAAATCAGCTTGCCAAAGATCATCTATTCCTTTCATCACAACTCTACGACGTACAAAACGTTTTCGAGCCTGCTTATGCAATTCATTTACAATATTTCTTTTTGAAGACATCTTATTTTTCCAATCGCTGTTTTAAGTGTGTTGTGATCTACTTGGTGCACTTTCAGCTATTGATACGAACATGTAATTTTCTATTCTATAAATTTTTTTCTCGTAACTCTTCAATTTCCATATCAAAAAGTGATTTATTATCATCCATTTTCTTATTGATATCCTGCAAATGAGCATTACGATTTTCTAACTGGAAAGCTACTTCTTGTTGCTGTTTTTTGAGTTCAGTTTGCAGAAACAATTTACTGATAACATCGTTTTACTCCAGAGCGTTTGCAACGTTTTTGATTCGCTTGTATTGGACATCAATGTTTTTGTTCGTATCCATAAATAAGCCCAACAACTTAGGTGCATTTTTAGTTGAAATTACTTCACTTCTATCGTTAATATAATGCCGAAAATTATCAACGGACATGTTTTATAAAAAAATCTATGTATGTATATAGTTTATACAATTATATTAGCTTCACGTAGTTCTTCAATAATTGAGACAATTTCGTTGTTGTGATTAGTATGGCCTGCAGACTGTGATGCAAGCAGTAGTCTAAGTCGATCTACCAACTGGTTTGGATCATCCGAGAATATATAGTTTAGATTATGAGGGTTAAACTGCATCAAACCCCTTCCTAAATAATTAGTTTTTTTTACATCTGATGAGCTTGTATGATTTTCTCCTTTGAAAAGTTTTCAAATAATATGTTTGTACTTATGCGCTTTGCTCCCTTTGATTTGACCATCAGAATTATAGTCTCTCCTGTGAGCATATTTTTTTATAGATTTCAAGCTCGAATTTGTCATAGTTCTTCGGTGTTTTATGAAACATTAAAGAAAACAGTCCTGGCGTGAGAGCCCATATTTGTCCACCAACCAGTATCTTATCTTGATTTAACTCGATGGTGCTATTACCAAATCTCCATTGGTTATTATTGTCTTTATGTGGACCATAGGTAGTATCTAGTTCGTTTTTCGATTGTAATAGTGATAAGTCAGGATAACTTTCTTCATTATTCGAATTTTGTGAGTAAAAGTCATCTTCATCATAATTACTGCTACTTTTACTATTCGATTGTTTAAACATTGATTCTTCAATTATTTTCCTGGGCGTACTCGTTTCCAATTTTATTATTGAATTCTGAGGATGAAAACTTTCATTGTCATCAATTCCAGTTTTCTTATCACTCGGTTCTTTCTTAACCGGTCTACCAACGTATTTAGAGCTATTGATAAATTCTTATAAAGGTTCTGTGATAGGCTTGAATGTATCTCTTAATTGTTCATGTGTATTTATTTCACCAGTTTTTATACTTCGAAGCTTTTTCTTCAAGACATTTCTTGTAGTCACCAAGTCTTTAAGAATTTGTTCATTCATTTTAGTTATCAGGTCAGTTCAATAGGAAGCAGATCAGTTTATTAGATCAGGTTAACAGATCAGGTATCAGATCAGCTCATCAGGTATCAGATCAGCTACCAGATCATCTTATCAGGTCAACTTATCAGGTATCAGATCAGCTTATCAGGTCAGTTTAACAGGTATCAGACCAGTTTATCAGGTATCAGATCAGCTTATCAGGTCAGTTTAACAGGTATGAGTTCAGTTTATCAGGTAT
Organism: Linnaemya vulpina; assembly: GCA_963675445.1. Lineage (NCBI taxonomy): Eukaryota > Metazoa > Arthropoda > Insecta > Diptera > Tachinidae > Linnaemya > Linnaemya vulpina. Next base: position 41,479,973 of record OY776276.1, read on the forward strand.
CAGATCAGCTTATCAGATCAGTTTATCAGGTATCAGATCAGCTTATCAGGTCAGATCAACAGGTATCTAGCCGTTCCTCATAATCTGGATGGATCCATGGACAAGACTTAAAGTGACCATCGTCCTTGTCCTCATCTTCCATTATACCAAAATCATCATTTTCATTCAACATATCGAGGAACATTTTCACCATTTCCATGTGTTCGTATAGTTGACATCCCTCAAAATCAACTAAGAATTGTGCGAGCTTGTTTCTAATGTCACTCATGATTTTTATGGAATATTTTATACTATTACCAAAATTTACTTCCGATCTTTTTGATTGTTAGTTCTCTACAAATAATTGTTTTCAACGAACAAGTTGTAAGAGAAATTTTATATAATTTATAAAACTAAATCTGCGTTCCACTCCAAAAACAAATTCAAATTTTAGAGTAAAGGACTCAAACATTTATATAAGTATCTCTCTATCTTCTTCTAACACCAGATTTTATTATTATTTATCTTTTCGTCTTTTGCTCCCTCTCTCTCCCACATACACACACACAAATCTAATATCATTGCTTAATAATTTTCAGTTAGACTTCTTAAAGCCTAGAAAGGTTATATCGAGATTAATTCGAAATTTAAGTTCAAACTTATAAGTTGTGAAACATTTATAGCGCAATGAGTTTAATAAGCAAATTCAATTCCTGTAATACAAAATCCTTAATCCATATAGAGGATTTAGATGAATCATGCAAAGACACCATCGTACGTGCAAAGCGAGTAACAACAAAGTATGGGGAAACAGTTCAACTTGAACTGGAAAACCATAAAATGTTTCTCCCCAACCGATATAATATTTTAAAAGATCTCGAATTAGGTGATCTTTCAAGTGATAAATATCGACTACAAAGAAAAGGAGAGCGAAACCTTATCCTGGATAATGAGATGAATGAGTTTTTGATACCAAACTGCCAGTACCCCCATATCTCATAAAGAAATTTCAAACATAAGTGGCCACAATTATATGTATTAAAGTTTTGATATTGATTATAGTTGTATTCAATATTTCTATCTAAATATTATATAATATTTATTTCTAAATATTCCGAAGCTGTCGAAATATTGTTTTTCATTCTTGTTTTTATAGCATGGTACCCAATGAGTACCTGGGCCTGTTTATAACATTGAAGACATTGGCTGCATTAATATTAAACAAATGGAAACTAAGCATTCAATATATCTCGATTGTAACTATCACGACTATGGTGTTTGTGCCTAAAGGAATGCAATTTTACTTAAAAATGAAAATGCTAACAAACTTTTAAATAAATTCTTATAAAAATTAAAATAAATGTCAAACAAACAAACAAACACAATGGTTCATCCATTAAATGGTCAAAGGAATATTTGAGCACATAGAATAAACGCTTATTATTTGTTTGTATGTATATGCGTAAATGAAATAAATTTGTAGATATTTATGTACGTATGCGCTAAATCCAGGAAAGCAAAAAAGCGGACTGTCATACAGACTCACCAATCGTTACACACACACAGCCTGTCTGACAGGCAGACATTCCAATCGCCACTCAGAACACAAAAACACACACACGCACTTAAACATAGCATAAATATTCATATTCTACAGAATACAGAAATCGCACCACCATCCAGATCCCCAAATAAAATCCATCGATGATCGTCATGTATAAAATAAAGAAAATATCAGTTTCAATGTTTATGCAATAGTAATTTTTTTTTTCACAACGTCTTCAAGATCAGAATGATCAAATTATTCCCCCAGACTCAAGCATTGCAAACAAAAAAGAAATAACTGAATTGCTGGACAAAATATCTTAAGTAAACAAACACCAAAATTAAAAACAAACAAAAAATAAAAGAAGAAATCTCACTCCAGCAAGAAGAAACGAACCACAAACATTGGGGCAATCTTTTGAAATAGTGTAATTCCTAAAAATGCTTCTATTATTCACCAGGCGTACACAGTATAAATGGACAGACAGAAATTCCCACTCTCACATATGGACAGACAGAAGTTCCCACGCTCACATATGGGCGGACATGTATTTTCAAGGTCACATATGGACAGACACAAATTCCCACGCTCACATACGGACGGACATGTATTCTCAAGGTCACATATGGGCAGACACAAATTCTCACGCCTACCCCAACATTATAAAATAAAAGCAATAACAATGTGAAAACCCCTATTAAACCGTGGGAAAAAATACACACACACACAAAATGAAATATCGACGGACATGTATTCTAAAGGTTACATAGGGACAGACACAAACTCCCAAGGTCACATATGGACAGACACACACACACACATACGCACCTTCAACGTAGCAAACTAATCAAACAACCAAAAATGCCTAGACATAATGTAGGGTGTCGGCTGAGCAGCTTTTTGTATGGGAAAATTGATCCCGAAGTCACATATTGACGGACAGAAGTGCCCACGCTCACATACAGACGGACATGTATTTTCAAGGTCACATATGGACAGACAGAAGTTCCCACGCTCACATACAGACGGACATGTATTTTCAAGGTCACATATGGATAGACACAAATTTCCACGCTCACATACGTACGGACATGTATTTTCAAGGTTACATATGGACAGACACAAATTCCCACCCTCACATACGGACGGACACACACATACGCACATTCGACGTAGAAAACTAATCAAACAACCTAAAATGCCGATACATAAATGCAGGGTGTCGGCATGAGCAGCTTTTTGTATGGGAAAATTGATCCCGAAATCAACATATGTGTTGTACCACGTATATGTTGTACCATAGCACAACATAGCCTTTCATTTACTATATTTGACCACTTGAAAGTGGACATATATGATTCCCAAATAGTTAAAAAGTTTTTTGTAAACAGGAAAAGAGGTTAGTCGATAGCTTCAAATATTATACGGCCCGAAAAAACGCAATCGATTTCCAATTGCTGCAGACATAATTACCACTTATTAGTACTAAAAATTCCCTAGTTTAAATTTCTAGTGCCTTATAGTAGCGCAACAAACTCTATTAAATTTGATCAAATATTTCCATTTTATATTCTCTTTCGAATCTAAAAATATCAGCGTTGGATATTTATATTTTGGCACTAATATGTATTTATTGATATAAGATTATGGTTCGTCAGTTAATTCACCCAGATTTTATAAAAATTGGGTGAAAATATCTTCATGTATATATTGTATTACTTGTTATATCAACGGATGATATAATATTGCGGCACAATTTGGTATACCATATGCTTATGTATAGAAAATAGCAACTGTATAAAAGTGAGTTGTTGAACTAATATGATCGAATGGCATTTTATTATCTTCTGAGTTGTGAGTTGTTTACCACAGACCATTACAATAAAAGCACTTTATCACTGATTTAAATGAATTCGAATTAATTTTTTTATTTTATTTTTTGCAATACGAAGTGTGCAGGGGGTTCGCTAGTACACTATAAGAAGACGCATGTCGAACAAAGCATGAAATAAAATTTTGAAATCTTTATTAGTGCCAGCGGTAAGGGAAAAAACGAAGAAAAAAAGCAGAACCCAACGTGTTGGATCGTTGGTCACCGAACATGTTTAAAAGACCGTTTCATCAAATTAACTTTCGGTACTGCAGGGAAGGTGGAAGAAAACAGAAGCATAAAACACATGCAAACATATATGTAGTTCACTACAAAAAAATCTACTTTCATTTTAAAACATTGTTATATTGATCTACAGTATTTTCAATTATTGTCAACGTTTCACAGTGAAAAAGAGTATTTTTCGTGTGTGCGTGTTTAATTTTCTTTGCGATACGTAATGAATACACTTAAGAAAATAAGCAATTTAATATCGGGCATGAAATTCTGCGCAAAGATATGCAAAAGAACTAGAAAGCATTTTAAAGGTTTACGATTTTTTAAGTTTCCTTCTTGAAACAAAATCTTAAGACAAATTTGGCGCGAAAAATTTAAAATTCTCTAAGAAGGAATCAATGTTTAAATAATCGAATAGTAAAAGTAGCAGTAATTATGATGAAGATGACTTTTACTCACGAAATTCGAATAATGAAGAAAGTTATCCTGACTTATCACTATTACAATCGAAAAACGAACTAGATACTACCTATGGTCCACATAAAGACAATAATAACTAATGTAGATTTGGTAATAGCACCATCGAGTTAAATCAAGATAAGATACTGGTTGGTGGACAAATATGGGCTCTCACGCCAGGACTGTTTTCTTTAATGTTTCATAAAACACCAAAGAACTATGACAAATTCGAGCTTGAAATCTATAAAAAAAATATGCTCACAGGAGAGACTATAATTCTGATGGTCAAATCAAAGGGAGCAAAGCCCATAAGTACAAACATATTATTGGAAAACTTTTCAAAGGAGAAAATCATACAAGCTCATCAGATGTAAAAAAAACTAATTATTTAGGAAGGGGTTTGATGCAGTTTAACCCTCATAATCTAAACTATATATTCTCGGATGATCCAAACGAGTTGGTAGATCGACTTAGACTACTGCTTGCATCACAGTCTGCAGGCCATACTAATCACAACAACGAAATTGTCTCAATTATTGAAGAACTACGTGAAGCTAATATAATTGTATAAACTATATACATACATAGATTTTTTTATAAAACATGTCCGTTGATAATTTTCGGCATTATATTAACGATAGAAGTGAAGTAATTTCAACTAAAAATGCACCTAAGTTGTTGGGCTTATTTATGGATACGAACAAAAACATTGATGTCCAATACAAGAGAATCAAAAATGTTGCAAATGCTCTGGAGGAAAACGATGTTATCAGTAAATTGTTTCTGCAAACTGAACTCAAAAAAGAGCAACAAGAAGTAGCTTTCCAGTTAGAAAATCTTAATGCTCATTTGCAGGATATCAATAAGAAAATGGATGGTAATAAATCTCTTTTTGATATGGAAATTGAAGAGCTACGAGAAAAAATTTATAGAATAGAAAATTACATGTTCGTATCAATAGGTGCAAGTGCATCAAGTAAATCACAACACACTTAAAACAGCGACTGGAAAAATAAGATGTCTTCAAAGAGAAATGTTGTAAATGAATTGCATAAGCAGGCTCGAAAACGTTTTGTACGTCGTAGAGTTGTGATGAAAGGAATAGATGATCTTTGGCAAGCTGATTTAGTTGAAATGGGAAATTATTCCTTAGACAATAGAAATTATCGATTTTTGCTAACTGTAATTGATACATTCTCAAAATTTGCTTGGGTAGTACCTTTGAGAAGAAAGAATGTATTTGAAACAACCCAGGCAATGGAGAATATTTTCAAATTGGGACGAATACCGAAAAACTTGCAAACAGACGATGGTAAAGAATTTTTCAATAAACATTTCAATCAGTTGATGAATAAATACAATATTAATCACATATAGCACTATGAAAGCCTCAATAGTAGAACGATTCAATAGAACATTAAAAGGAATGATGTGGAAAGAATTTAGCTTAAATGGTTCATATTATTGTATTGATATGTATAGAGATTTACTTGATGCATACAATAGAAAAATTCATCGCACCATTAAAATGTCACCGATTAAAGTAAATTCAAAAAATTAAAAACAGCTTTTAAAAATAGTAAAAAGTCATTTAAAGGTGTATAAAATGTCAAAATTTAATGCAGGAGATCATGTACCCATAAGCAAATATAAAAACAATTTTGAAAAAGGTTATACTCTGAATTGGAGAACTGAAATCTTTACAATTAAAAGAGTACAAAACACATATCCTACAGCATATACATTAGAAGACTATCGCGGAAATCCTATAAAAGGTGGATTTTATGAAGAAGAACTTTTAAAAACCAGATATTCAAATACATACCTAGTTGAAAAGGTTCTAAAAACTAAAGGGCATAGGGTGTTTGTTAAGTGGCTGGGCTTTGGTAATGAGCACAATTCTTGGATAAGTAAAGATGAGATATTGTAAATGGAAGAATAGAATAAATAAACAACAACAATGGCATCAATATTTAATTTAGTTTAAAATAAGTAAATAAACAATAAATACGAAACTGATTCTTATAAATCATACTGTGTGTTTAACCTCATTTATTTACAATCAAACAGTCACAATGTCAATAACATTGACTCTGAGCTCCAATTCATCAGAGCTATCTGCTAATTATTTTCCTCCTATTGATTTAAACGGAACCTATGAATGTGCTCTAACTGATTTTCGTTCATACAACAGTATCGCAAATGTGGATTTCTACAACAATATATTTCATATCGGTGAACTTGTAATTGAAATACCGATCGGATCTTATGAATTGAAAGATATAGTTGACTATATAGAAGAACAATACAAACGATATAGACCAGAAAACAAAATTTTGATTGAAGCTAATAACAATACAATGCAAGTTAAAGTCAGCAGCTATAAAGAACCAATATATTTTAATAAAGAAAACACAATAGGTAGACTTTTTGGATTCAATAGCAGAATATTAACGCCAAACAAAGAACACTAATCTGATCTTCCAGTGAATATCTTTAAGGTGAATCTCTTGAGGATTGAAAGAAGTATTGTGGTTAATACTTATATGAATAATTATAAAGCTCATACTGGCTGGATATAAAATAGTTGAGATTTCCCAAAATCTTATTTATTTGCCAGTAAACTCCAGAGAGATAAGTTCACTAGCTCTTCGCGTGGTTGATCAAAACGGTGACTTAATTAATTTCAGAGGAGAGGAAATTACAATACGAATACATTTAAGGACAACTAAATAATGATAATATACAACACGAGTATATCGAAGAATACTACAGCAACATCTAATCCTCAAACATTACAACCTAAGCAACAATTGAAAAGATCTGTTCGTCAAAAATCGCTTACAGCAGCAAACAAGAGTTTTCTCAAGTCACTGAACTTTAAAGTGAAAACAAAATGAGTTCAATAATAGACGTTTTCGATAAACCAATATCTGATGAAAATATAATCAAAAAGGATTATCACACATATATACCACGCCCTCAGTCTTTGAACAACAACGATGAAATAAGAATTTCAATACAAAACCAAGATCTATATGTGTTACCCAGTGAAAGCTATATATATGTGGAAGGACTTGTTGTAGATGAAAAAACATCGAAATCTATACCCAACTTTCAGTTGAAAAACAATTTTGTTGAATATCTCTTTGATGAAATTCGCTATGAACTAAATGGTATTGAAATTGTTCATACAAGATATTTGGGAACCACCAGTACCATAAAAAATTTGGTTTCTTTATCACCTACGGAAAGCGTTATGTTGCAAAATGCTGGATGGAATAAACTTGATAAAATAAATCTTCAAAATGGAAATTTTAATTTCTATGTACCACTCAAACTTCTTTTAGGATTCGCTGAAGACTATAATAAAGTTTTATTAAATGGTAAACATGAGTTGATACTCTTACGTAATAAGAACGATGAGGATCTTGTACACTCGAATGTTTCCACTGAGAAAGCAAAACTTACAATTTCACTAATATCATAGAGAATTCCACATGTTCAATTATCTGATCATAGTAAATTGAATATGATCAAAATACTTAATAATGGTGCTGCTATACCAATGGCATTCCGTAGTTGGGATTGTCATATGAATCCACACCTTAATGCGGGGACCAATCACATATGGAATGTGAAATTGGCCGCTAATAAAGAACGCTCTCTTTTTTTGTTGATTGCCTTTCAACAAGAAAACAAGTTTGTTCATTGTGATCTTACTAACTTAAAAGTACATTTAAACTCAACCTCTTACACAAAGCTACTACATGAAACAACCCCAACCTCTTCTAACAGGTCAAGAGTTTAAAAATAACGCTCCAATTATTGTAGTGGATGTCAGTCACCAAAACGAAACGCTCAATACCGGACCAATCGACAAAAAAATTGAATTTGAAACAGCAACAAATATTCCAGCAAAAACATCAGCTTACTGCGTTCTCATTCATGACCGCGTAATAGAATACATACCAATAAAAGGTCAAGTCCAGAAGGTGTTATAAAATAAATAACATGGATTGTGATATTGTTTTTGTAGACTTGCAAGGTTTCAAAAATAATTCAAATGACTTCATCGCAAAAGAACTAGCTGTAGTTTTCAGCAACAACGAATACCTCAATTTCATCATAAAACCACTTTTTGATTTCGCATGTTAATCAGCCAGAAAAAACAGAGAGAAGCAGTTTGGTTAACAAAAAACTATCATCATATTAACTGGAATGATGGATCAGTCTTATTTCAAAGCGTTTGCAAGTTTTTAAAATCCAATATAAGAAATTCACATATATAAGTTAAGGGGGAAGAGAAGAAAAAATGGCTGTAAGATATTATTCATCAAACAGTTTATAACATTGAAGGGATTGGCTGCATTAATATTAAACAAATAGAAACTAAGCATTCAATATATCTCGATTGTAACTATCACGACTATGGTGTTTGTGCCTAAAGGAATGCAATTTTACTTAAAAATTAAAATGCTAACAAACTTTTAAATAAATTCTTATAAAAATTAAAATAAATGTCAAACAAACAAACAAACACAATGGTTCATTCATTAAATGGTCAAGGGAATATTTGGGCACATAGAATAAACGCTTATTATTTGTTTGTATGTATATGAAATAAATTTGTAGATATTTATGTACGTATGAATATATAAATCTTATCATATTTCATACTGACCCACTTGCGCTACATCCAGGAAAGCAAAAAAGCGGACTGTCATTCAGACTCACCAATCGTTACACACACACACACACAGCCTGTCTGACAGGCAGACATTCCAATCGCCACTCAGAACACAAAAAAACACACACACTTAAACATAGCATAAATATTCATATTCTGCAAAATACAGAAATTGCAATACCATCCAGATCCCCAAATAAAATCCATCGATGATCGTCATGTATAAAATAAACAAAATATCAGTTTCAATGTTTATGCAATAATAGTCAAGCATTGCAAACAAAAAAGAAATAACTGAATTGCTGGACAAAATATCATAAGTAAACAAACACCAAAATTAAAAACAAACAAAAAATAAAAGTGTAAATCTCACTCCAGCAAGAAGAAACGAATCACAAACATTAGGGCCATCTTTTGAAATAGTGTAATTCCTAAAAATGCTTTTATTATTTACCAGGCGTACACAGTATAAATGGACAGACAGAAATTCCCACTCTCACATATGGACGGACAGAAGTGCCCACGCTCACATACAGACGGACATGTATTTTCAAGGTCACATATGGACAGACAGAAGTTCCCATGCTCACATTTGGACGGACATGTATTTTCAAGGTCACATATGGACAGACACAAATTCCAACGCTCATATACATGTATTTTCAAGGTCACATATGGACAGACACAAATTCTCACGCCTACCCCAACATTATTAAAAAAAAACAACAATGCGAAACCGTGGGAAAAAATACACACCCACACACAAAATGAAATATCGACGGACATGTATTCTCAAGGTCACATAGGGACAGACACAAACTTCCAAGGTCACATATGGACAGACACACACACACACATACGCACATTCAACGTAGCAAACTAATCAAACAACCTAATATGCCTATACATAATGTAGGGTGTCGGCATGAGCAGCTTTTTGTATGGGAAAATTGATCCCGAAGTCACATATGGACAGACAGAAGTTCCCACGCTCACATACAGACGGACATATATTTTCAAGGTCACATATGGACAGACACAAATTCCCACTCTCACATAAGGTCGGACAGGTATTTTGAAGGTCACATATGGACAGACAGAAGTTCCCACACTCACATACATGTATTTTCAAGGTCACATATGGACAGACACAAATTTCCACGCTCACATACGGACGGACATGTATTTTCAAGGTCACATATGGACAGACATAAATTCCCACGCTCACATACGGACGGACACACACACACACATACGCACATTCGACGTAGCAAACTAATCAAACAACCTAAAATGCCGATACATAAATGAAGGGTGTCGGCATTAGCAGCTTTTTGTATGGGAAAATTGATCCCGAAACCCCACAAACATATTTGTTGTACCACGTATATGTTGTACCATAGCACAACATAGCCTTTCATTTACTATAATGGACCACTTGAAAGAGGACATATATGATTCCCAAATAGCTAAAAAGTTTTTTGTAAACAGGAAAAGAGGTTAGTCGATAGCTACAAATATTACACGGCCTGAAAAAACGAAATCGATTTCCAATTGCTGCAGACATAATTACCACTTATTAGTACTAAAAATTCCCTAGTTTAAATTTCTAGTGCCTTATAGAAGCGCAACAAACTCTATTAAATTTTATCAAATATTTCCATTTTATATTCTCTGTCGAATCTAAAAATATCAGCGTTGGATATTTATATCTTGGCAGTAATATGTATTTATTGATATAAGATTATGGTTCGTCAGTTAATTCACCCAGATTTTATAAAATCTGGGTGAAAATATCTTCATGTATATATTGTATTACTTGTTATATCAACGGATGATATAATATTGCGGCACAATTTGGTATACCATATGCTTATGTATAGAAAATAGCAACTGTATAAAAGTGAGTTGTTGAACTAATATAATCGAATGAACGAAAAATGGCATTTTATTATCATCTGAGTCCGAAAATGGAAAAACAACATATGTTGTTTACCACAGAGCATTACAATAAAAGCAGTTTATGACTGATTTAAATGAATTCGAATTAATTTTTTTATTTTATTTTTTGCAATACGAAGTGTGCAGGGGGTTCGCTAGTACACTATAAGAAGACGTATGTCGAACAAAGCATGAAATAAAATTTTGAAATCTTTATTAGTGCCAGCGGTAAGGGGAAAAACGAAGAAAAAAGCAGAACCCAACGTGTTGGATCGTTGGTCAACGAACATGTTTAAAAGTTGGTTTCATCAAATTAACTTATGGTACTGTAAGGAAGGTGGAAGAAAACAGAAGCATAAAACTCATGGAAACATATATGTAGATCACTACAAAAAAATCTACTTTCATTTTAAAACATTGTTAATGATTGATCTACAGTAATTTAAATTATTGTCAACGTTTCACAGTGAAAAAGAGTATTTTTCGTGTGTGCATGTGTAATTTTCTTTGCGATACGTGATGAATACACTTAAGAAAATAAGCAATTTAATATCGGGCATGAAATTCTGCGCAAAGATATGCAAAAGAACTAGAAAGCATTTTAAAGGTTTACGATTTTTTAAGTTTCCTTCTTGAAACAAAATCTTAGGACAAATTTGGCGCGAAAAATTTAAAATTCCTCAAGAAAATTACACAAAAAATCATTATATATGCGACCGTCATTTTGAAAACTCATACATTGGGATAAAAAATTAAAGGCGGAAGCCATTCCAACTATATATTTAGATGAAATTGAGGAAGATATTGAATTCCAGAACTTACCAACAAAATGGCTAAAAAGTTTTTTGTGTATATGATAATATTATCTTTGCGATATGTGGCCTTAAAACACCTGATGGAACCGTAAAAATGCAAGTACTTAATTAGTTGTACCTTAGTGTACTTAATAGTAGTTCCCTTTATAGCGATAACTGCTACAGATCTGCACTTCAACTTAACAATGAACCTCACATTTATATACAAAACTTTATGGAATATCTGGATGACGTGGAATTCGTTGACCAGAAGAGGCGTGCTTTCTTTTTAAAAAATTCATTCTTATTTCAGTCCATTTACTGGTTAATGACATATTAAAAGAATGTGGTGATGACAAAATCTCTTATCAGGACAAGTCAGAAAATACATACATTACCTAACTTGGCAACATTAGATAATAGGTATTTTAAGTATAACGACAAGATTTATGAACAACTAAAAGGAATGCCTATGGGATCACCAGCTTCACCGGTGATTGCTGACATTATCATGGAAGAGCTACTAGACCGCAGCATAGAAAAACTAGACATAAGACCAAGAGCTCTAAGCAAATATGTGGACGATTTGTTTTGCATCATTAAGCGCAGTAGTGTAGATGAAACACTAAAATGTTTAAATAGTTTCCATCGAAAGATTCAATTTACGATAGAAGTAGAGAAAGATGGGAAGCTGCCGTTTTTAGATGCCTTAATTATAAGAGAAAATAATTTTTTAATAACTGATTGGTATCAAAAACCAACTGCGTCGGGGAGAATTATAAACTTCCATTCTAACCACCCAAAACACGTCAAAATAAATACTGCTAAGAAATTTGTCACAAGAGTTTTAAAACTAAGCGATAATAAATTTCACAACGAAAAATACAAAAAAATAAGAAAAATATTACTAAAAACAGATTTTCATATCCCTTAATAATCAACATCATACGGGACACGATAAAGAATTTAAACAAACTATATACACCAAAATCGGAAAAGATTTACAAGTCGTTCACACGTACCAGGTTTCTCAGACAGAATCACGCAATCCAATATCTACAACACTGATGACGAAAATATTGCTCTGAAAACACAAACACTTTAAACTCCCTCTTTTCGAATACAAAAACATAATTAGACAAGTTAGATAAATATAATGTTATCTACAAAATACCTTGCTATGGGGATGGCAAAAATGTATGTAAGAAAATATATGTAGGATCAACAAAATCAAAAGTTAGGACAATATTGGCTGCACACAAATCTTATTATAAAAATAGAAACGAAAATTTGGAACAAAAAACCGCATTAGCAGCCCACTGTCCAACGCATGGTCACTCCTCAGACATAAATAATACAGAAATATTACAACAAGAACATAATTATAAAAAAGATTCACTGTAGAAATGCTACATATAATTAACACTCCCGCCGAAATTAGGATGAACTACAAAACAGACACGGAAAATTGCGCGCATACGTATAGACATATAATAACAAAACACAATAAACCAAAACAAATTTAGTAAACATTTAACCCTTTCAAAACTAGACGACTTTACTCAATAGTAAGACAAAATATATTTACGTGTTGTTATGTTTATAAATTTAAACACTTGTTTTATAAATAACCCTTTAGTTAATTAAAATCAAAATTATATTTTTGTGATACTAAATGTTGTAACAACAAAATTGTTTTTTCAGTTTTTCCTGAAGAAGAACACCGAAGGTGTTCGAAATATCGAAATAAATAAAATATTTACAAATATAACGAGATAAAACATAACAAGAGTTTTATTTTCGAGTCTTAGACCTAGAGCCTGAAGAATAATTATAAGAAGAATTTAAGTAAAAAACAAGGTCGAATAATATACAAAAAATAATTAATGCTTAAAAAGGTTTAATTTTTTTATCAACATCTCAAAAATCTCTAGATCTAATATATATATATTATAATATATATATGAATCCTTAATTACATTATATTTTACAGCAAAGCTAAACGTTTTAGTCTTAAAGCACAATCACGTAATAGAAAAAAAAATAAAAATAAAAAAATAAAATATATATATATATATATATATATATATATATATGTGTGTGTGTTTATATACACAAATATATATGTATTTATATATAAATATATTTATATATATATATATATATATATATATATATATATATATGTGTATATATGCATATATATAAACATTTTAATTGAATAAAAAAATTTATTTTAATCATTTTCTTTTAATTCCTTAAAAACATATTTCTAATACAAAATCAATTTTTAGTTCATCATGAATTAATTTATATTTCAATTTAATTCATATTTAAGAAAGAATGATTTCATTTAAAATACAACAACTCAATTCCTGAACGATTCACAGATGCATTAAAATATCATTCCATAACGGCTCCGCCGTCTATACAGGATTTTGGCGCCAATTTTGTAAATTACTGATGCCGAACGAATCATCAATAAAATAAAATTGGTTGATACTTAATTTTTCAATATATATGTACATTTATATATATATATATATATATATATATATATATATGTGTGTGTATATATAAATATATATATATATATATATATATATATATATATAAATATATATATATATATATGAGTGTGTACATATAATATATATATATATATATATATATATATATATATGTGTGTCTGTGTATCAAAAAAAAGGATATATATATATATATATATATATATATATATATGTGATATATATGATATATAAGGTCTGTTTGTTTACGTGATATTTTGTAACAAATTGTGCAAAACGTTACTGGATGTTGTTCGTTTACTTTCTCCAGCAAGAAAATTTATTTAAATTGAGAGAAAGATATGTACATATATATATATATATATATATATATATATATATATATATGTCTGTGTTTCTGTGTGTACATATATGTAAATAAAATTTCATTATTAAATCCTAATGAATATCTTCGAAGTTTAAGAAAAATAATCATATATGTATATAGTTGAATTGTCTTACGGCGCAAACAAAAATTTGGTTGGCGTTAGCATGACGTTTTAAAACCTGCGACCTAAATTGGTGTTGGTTTATTGTGGGCTTAGCTGTTGGCAAAAAACAGAAAATATGTTAGAAGCATTTAACATGTACGTTTGTGACCGAATTTTATTAACCTTCTGTAAATTGGCTGTTGACAGACATGCTCAATTACGTATGATTGGTAAAATTGACAAGTCACATGTAAAACACATGTCGTGTATGGCCGGCATTACAGAGCAAAATATTTTTAAGAAACAAACACGAAATTACTTTTTTACATGGAAATGTAGTATATTTTTGTAGAAAAGAAAACATCATAAGCGATCTTCTGGTTTATATGAATTCAGCTACAGGAGGATGCGACGCACAGTAGAGCATTTCGCGAGGAGGAGGTCAAAAATCTATAACTTTTGGCTGGATTAGAAATGTGATATGCGGTTTGTATACTAGATGAGCCTTGAGGCTTATGCCCACTTTTTAACTTCAAAATTAAGGTCTATTTAAAATGAAAATTCATTTTTACAGATCATATTTAAATACAACTTAAATATTGGACACTTAAATGGTATTTCAATAGAGCACAGTACACATATGACTTTGACTTTTTTCTTTTAAGAAAAAGAAAACAATGTGATGTTGAGAAAAATTTGCAAAAAAAAATTAAAAAAGTTACATATATATAGTTAATTATCAATAGAATAAAGTAAAAAAACCATAAAATAATATTTATTGTACAAATAGACTCTTAACACAATTGAAAAACTTAAAATAATTTCATGCACAATACTTGAAATACTTTGAATCATAAGCAAAAAACATGTTTTCTGAAAAATGGCGATTTTTGTTTACATATTTCATGGTGCTATCACATTTTTCGCATGAGTTAATTGAAGTATTTATCGACTCTTACATTTGTACAATAAATATTGTTTTATTGATTTTCGACTTTATTGTAGTGATAATTAACTTTATTTATGCCACTTTTTAAAATTTTTTTCTCAACATCACAATGTTTTCTTTTTGAAAAAAGAGGAAAAAAGTAAAACTCATATGTTTCTGTGCTCGATTTAAATAACATTTAAATGGTCAATGAGGGGCATTTAAGTGTTATTAAAGTCTTATTTAAGTTTGCGGTGAAAAACGAAATTTGGTATTTAAATGGCATTTAAAGTTAAATGGCATAAGTTTATGGAAAAATTAACTATTTTTGTACTTAAATACGAAGCCAAAAACTGGGCATTAAAAATCGAACAGCTAGAAAAATAGTTATAATGGATTTAAAGTTTTCGGTACAAAATTGAAGTATTAAAATTTGTTATAAAAGTTTATTTTACACACAATCTGATATTATGAGTCATGTTTAGAACTTATACTTGTTAAGAATTTAAAATGTTGTCAGAAAGTGACAAGCTGTGGCCCCTGTAAAATTTTTAATACTAAAGGTCAAATGTTCGCTTTTTTAACAAGTTTGAGATACAATTTGGTTTTAATATTTTACTGTTTTTTTTTAATAACTAACAGATTTATTTGAGTTTTCTTGCAATTAATTTTGCTGATGTGGTAGTGACCGTTATAGCAGTTTGTGGAGGTAAACATTTTTTTTTTTTAAACCGTATACCTGGGGAAAACCCTGGAATTCTTTTCATTGGCCCGCTTCTGCAATTATACTGCATTTTAAATAATTTTAAATCTTTCTTAAAATCCTTTTCGTGCACCTTGGGCTCGCTTCTATTACTGCTTCAATTATCCCAATTTTCATTTTCTTATTTTGTGTTGATTGAATTTGGTGAATATATGAGTATTGTGAAGTTTGCGTCTTCGAACTTTTTTAGTACATTCATCAATAAGGTTTTGCTGGTCGACACTGTTTTCCACATTTGGTATTTGTAGATATAATATCGAAAACAAGTTCATTTGAGAACCATTCATGGTTACGTTCGTACATCCTTTTCTTGTTATAAAAGCATTCAATATAGCGTGCTTTCAATTTCTTTCCAAAATTTATAGTTTTTTGTTTGTGTAGTTCAATTTCTTCTATACTGCATATTTTAAAAATTTGATTGCCTAATATATGCAATTCTATATCGTGTAAATCATTTTATCAAAAGAAAATATCGGGAGATCTCTGTACGTGTACTTAGCCATTGTTGAAATTGTAATGAATAATAATTGTGAAGACATCGCAATCAAGAAAGGAACACGTACACACAAGCATATACGAAAGACGAGAAAACCATAGCATAAACAACAGACGTGTACCCACGCACCACAATATATTTTTTTGACCAACTGTACATGACTAAGAAATTTTCCAGCAACTATTAAGTTTCTTTTTAAGAATACGCATATCCATCGGACATCAGTCTTTCATGAAAGCGGTTTGATAAAAAAAAAAATTACCCTAAGAACGCGCACAAGAGAAAACACATTCTTTACTGAAAAAATATTTCAAATTGTATCAGAAAAATTTCTCTGTTGCTCACTGCCGGATCGTGCCGGGTACACAATGGGATATAACAGTGTAGAGGAGAGTTTATACTATAATATAGTACTAGTCTCTTTACAAACTTTTGCAAACTGTAGAAGATATGCTCTATTAAATGGGAGAATTTAAGAAAATTTGGGCATTTAAAAGAAAATTAATTTCTAAAAGTTATAAACATTTTTTCTTCTACTAATATGGGTAACGAATTGGACAATTATACAAAATTTATTTTGCTAAGAAATCTTTTAAAACAAAAAACTTAAACATAGATGTTTAAGATTTAAAAACTTATTAAGAAATTTTTCATGTTAGCAAAATAATGAGAATGTCCATTTGGAATCATCCTGTTCATTGTAATATAGTTAAAATAAAGTTTAATTTTTTTTTGGTTACCAAAGAATACAAGTGTCTACTTTCAAATGAAGTTTTACGTTTTACAGTTGGAGATCGTAAAACAATTAGTTTTGTCCGCTTTCTTTTAAAATGGTTCAGTGTGCGACGGCGCAGTGTCCACCATTAATATATGGTTCAATTCCCTTTTCTAATAAAAGTTACGTAAATAAAACATAAATCATTTCGTTTGGGATTTTACGCATTTATGTGAAACTTTTACCGCTGGAACAAATTAGTAATGAAACTACTCTTTATAAATTGCTCATGTTATCCAAGATGAATAAGAGCTTTTATAATGAGTGCGGCAGTTGAAATTTTTAAAGCATGGGTAAATTTTTCCAGCACAAAACAGATTTATCGTCATTATATAGCTGGTCATTACATAACCCTAGCTTCTCAATTTTTCCTTATAATATAACTTCAAACATGCACCATCCATGAAAAACATTAAGAGCATGATTATTTTTCTTGATTTGAGCGTGAATTTCAATAGATTTGGTTTTCATCATAAGTCCACTTATTAGCAAGTTCTTATCTCGAAGCTAAGTGAACCATTTGTAAAATAATTTTTTTTATATTCGGATATTCTGAAGAATGTTTTGAAAGTCTGGAAAAAGTGTTACTCACGCTTTTCTTTTTTATAAAGTCCACAAACTACTGATTTTGCGTTATTGTAATTTTTAAAAGATGTCGTAACAGACCAACCTTTCTTTAAAGGCTCTACAATACACAATTTTATTGAAGAGTAAAAGCGTTTTAAAACATTTGTACTCAAAATCGTATAGATGTTTATCCAATAAGCATCACATTAAATCTGAATGCGTTAGATATATGTTGTTTGTAGCTAATCAATGAAAAAATTATTTTCTTATTCCTCGAATTGATACAAATTCTGTTCTTATTTTTTGATTTGAAATCTAATTTTTTGGAAATATACATTTTTATATACTTATTTTGTTAATATTGTGAAAGACGATGCTTTAAGGATGTATTTAGCGCAGTTGGCATCGATTCCTGCATTATATGAAGACATATAATGCAGGAAAAATTAGTCAAATTCGTTCAGTACTTCGGAAATTCTTTAACTGTCACCAATTTTTGTAATTAAAGCCATTGTGCTATATTTAAAAAATTATGTTGTATTTTGGTTCACTTCTTATTATGATATCTTAACTCATACTGAACTATATATCCAAGGGATATATAGTTCAGCAGTTTCATTAATTTTTAACATCAAATTATTTATCAAAACACTTTATTATGTTACTGACTGTTTCTTATTTCATCTCCTTGTACTTTTATTCAGCCATTCTTTTCCCACTTTAGATATAGATTATAATAATTTCTTTTTATTTTGTAATTCTTTATATCCCAATTAAACTTATTTTATTCACCCAATTAATTGGGTTTAAATGTTTTTTCATGGGTAAATACATTGGCTTAAGCTGGATTCATCTATAGTTTCAGAACAAAATTGATGTTATGAAACAATTTTAGTTTTTTGAGAGTACTCTGAAGCGATTCACCCACTTTGCACATTTGTTCTGGAACATTAAGGCTACCGTATGCAATAATTTTGTAAACTATGTGTGTGAGTTTTACAATTGGCAAATACAGTAGCAGATGAACACAATTTCTTGGCTTCACACTCATATTATTTATTGTGTAATAAACAAATTTAAAAAAAAAATCTTAATAAAACACAAGTGGTTGTCTTAATAGGCATTGAGTTAACGAAAGAGCTCTTAATGAAAATAAACTGAAATTGCATTTTCGTACCTTTTGTTACTCATGTCATTGCCTGGCATTTCGATTTCTGCAATAAGCTTCAGTGCAATCGATTTATTAAATCCATACCTACATATATACTTGATTCTATTTTTAATTTTTTATAATAATCAATATAAAGCATATGATGTGGCATCTCTAGAGATGGGAAGAGGGTAAATACCCAACTGGTAAAATAGGTTAATTGGCTAAAAATGGGTAAATACCCAGGTATTTACCTAAGAGGTGGGTATAAATTATATTGTAGAAAATTTGGTGAACTAACATTTTGCGATGCATAATTTAGTGTGTTTTATTATATATTTAATAAAATAGTAAAAAAAATTACTTACTGAGCAGAAGAAAAGTAACAACTTAAGAAAATAACTACATTATATAGACACATTTATTATTGTAATATTACTTTGAATTAATCGAAATCACTGTCACTGTTATTATCAGTTTCATTCTGAAAATATCTAAAAGAAGAGTGGGGTGTAGAATGGGTGATATCAGTGGAAGTGCAAGATGCTTCTTTAAATTAATTTGCAGAATTCATGATTTCATCATCAGCCGGTAAAACGTGCATATTATATATACCCAAATAAACTCCCAAAAAAGGTATTTACCCGGTATTTACCTACTTATCGGGTAAATACCGGGTAAAATCAAATCTCTAGGCATCTCAGTTCTACTTTACTTAAAAAATTAAACTTGCTGTCAGCACAGTTGCAATGTTTCGGAACATGAATTAAAATTAAACCAGGGCCCTATTGTACCAACGACTAATCACTTTACAATATTTGGATAAGATTTATTTTTGAAAAGTAAAGTTGATAAGTGTTGGACTTAAACTTATCAAACAAAATTATCATCTTAGCAAAACATTCGAGTTTTTTTCCAATAATGTGCTTAGCTAAAATTAATATAATAAAATACCGTTTCTCAATGCAAAACTGAAGGCCCAACTATAATGTGCGTAGGCTAGCTTTGGCTAGTGTCAAAACTCGACGAAAAGACTGTCAAATGAGTTAAGCAAAATAAACAATCATTTGTGTGGCTATATTATATTTATTGAGTTTAAGTTCTTACTACACTCAGTTGTAAAAAAATGTAATTTTGGAAACATTAATTTATTATATATACACAGAATATAAATGCATATATATATATATATATATATATATATGAGTTGAACTTATAAATGTATATATATATATATATATATATATATATATATTATCATAAGCAAGTTAATTAATTTCAATTAAGAAATCAATTAAATTGGAAAACACTAAACAATACAACGATGTGTGCAAGTGGGTGACTACATGCCATTAATTGAAGGAAAATACGCAAATACATTTTGCCATAAATACATATGTACCAGAAACATAAAGAAATATAAAATATATAACTTAAAAATGGGTAAAATCATTAAAGTGTGCACTGGATGGAATACGTGTACTACAAGAAATTAGTGAGGTAGATGGTGAAAGAAAACGGGAAATGAATCGTGACAAAAAAAGAAATGGATTCTTTGTTGGGACGTTTCTATTGATGAAGGAGATCGACCACCAACAGTATTTCATATATACGCGAATGACGCCGCGGGTATATGAGCTCTTGGTGGAACTTGTGAAGCCCTTCCTTCAAAAAAATTCGCTGAGGGAACCAGTGCAACCAGAATGTCGACTCGCCGTAACATTTTATTATTTGTTTCAAAACAGATATTTATCACAAGGAAACTCTTTTCAATCGCTGGCATGGTCATTTATGTTCGGCAAGAAAACTGTTAGGCAGATTATTCTTGGGACAACTGAGGGTACTAAGGAATCCTTATGTATGTGAGCCAAATGAAACTGACTTCAAGCGAATTGGTGAAGACTTCTGGCAGCTGTGGAATATGCCTAACTGTATAGGAGCTGTTGATGGGAAACATATTGCCATACAATGTCCTACTAATAGTGGCAGCCAATATTTTTCCTATAAAAAAATATTTTCAATTTTATT
Source organism: Linnaemya vulpina (assembly GCA_963675445.1). Lineage (NCBI taxonomy): Eukaryota > Metazoa > Arthropoda > Insecta > Diptera > Tachinidae > Linnaemya > Linnaemya vulpina. The sequence continues at coordinate 41,501,194 of OY776276.1, forward strand.
ATTAGCTAAATGTGACGCTCGATATCGATTTTTACACATTGGAATTGGAGCCTATGGAAGTCAGAGTGATGGCGGTAAGAAATGTGTTGTTATAACGCAGAAACGCAGCTAACACTTCCACATTTCTTTGTTGGCGATGCGGCTTTCTTTTAAGGAACAAATTTAATGTGGCCTTATCCCGGCGAGCTATTGCCGATTGAAAAGGATGTGTTTAATTAACGACTGCCAAGAGCTCGCCGAACAATAGAGAATGCTTTCGGTATTTTAGTTTCCAGGTGGCGAGTTTTGCTTACCACTCTATATTTGTACCCCGAAAATGCTGAAAAAATTTATTGGGCTGTGTTAGTTTGCATAATTTTATTATGTTAAATGATGCATCTTCGTACACTCCCACAAACTACGTAGATTGGGAGGATATAAATGGAGGTCTTCACGAAGGAACATGGCGGTGTGGTATCGAAAATATCATTCAATCGATTGCATCATTATCAAATTGTCATCAATATGGCGGAAGAATTCAACAGAAATAAGAAAAAGTTTATGTGATTTCTTTTCAGTTCATTAACATATATGAAATAATAAAAACATAAGAGAAAAAAAATTTTAAAATAAAAAATGTTTTGTTTATTATATTTTATAGGGACAAATATTTTAAGGATATATGCATATATATAAATACACATTGTTTTATTGTCAATAACTTTTATCACAAAATGTTTCAATTAATTTTACTACTATCTACTAAAATGTAATAAAAACTATTTAAATCCAAAACAAAGCAAAATTAACTCGTATTATTAATTTTAATTAATAATTAAAATATTAAATTAAAAAATAAATATTCGCCCATATTCTATTTGGCAGCGGCAATGCAACACAATACTGTTTTTAGTCTTTGATGCAAATCGACATTCCCAATGTCAATATTGAAAGTTATCGATTACTGTCAACATGTTTTTTATATTCTCTATGAAAAGGTGACGGCGATGCTGTTCAATATTGACTCTGATTTTGTCGTCAATGGTTTTGGTGTTGTGTTGTGTTGTGCTGACAAAATTTTTTGCGTTATTATGAAAAGCAAAAAAAAAATGGATAAAGATAAAATTAAAATTACGAATCATAAACAATTTGAAAATTTTTTGAAGGAGATGGAACAAAATCCTGAACTAGCAAGGGGATTTCTCAGAGGTACTGTACCCAATAGTCTTAAGGAAATAGGGGAGAATATTTCCACAATGTTAAATGCCCTTGGGCCACCACATAGATATGGCGATGGATGGCAAAAGGTACAGCAAACAGTTTTTAACCAAAATATGCTCTGTAACAAAACGCAAAAACTCTCTAAAGAGAGTAAATAATCAGTGGTCTGGTTGCACTTTATATTTAATACGAAATTTTCCACAAAAATTGTAAACAAAACAAACCAGCAGTTCCAAGAATTAGATATGTGTATCTAAATTATCGATAAACAGGCAGCGTCACGTTTCAACCCTTATAGAATATCAAATTAGTGTTGACGCGGTGTTGATGTTGAGTAAAAGTGATGTTGACATAATATTGACGACGATGTTGACGCTGCCAAATAGAATATGGGCGATTGTCTTCATTAACTATTACATATGTATGTATATGTACATATGTATAACAAATATAAAAATAAAAGTATCTTCATTAACTATTAAATAGGTAATTATATGTATAACAAATATACATAAAAGTATCTTCATTAACTATTAAATATGTATAACAAAATAATATAAATAAAATATATGTCTTCAATGACTCGTTTAAAAACATTAGGGACTGTAGATATACCCACTCTTCCAGATAGTACGTTCCACTACCTGATGGAGCTTCCATTTTCTTCAATTCCTTGACGAAACATTTCCGAAGCAGCTTCCATCTATGGTTGCAATCTTCCAGTTAATAAAAAATTCAAAAATTTAATAAACACTTTTGCTTAAAGAAATGCATACCTACATATATACATACTTACCACTTTTCTGAATTTTCTTTCCACGCCTTTTCCTTAATATTCCGATTATAATAAAAATCATCCCTTTTATCATAGAGGCACTTATAGTTTTTTACATTACTTATTAAACTTTCTATAAAATTATTTTCGGCATTCATTGCGGCTTCACTTGTGTGCATGTATCACAGTCTACGGTTTGTGTGTATCTAAAAACTATTTTCAATGCAACCCTTTTTCCTAAAGGAAAATGAGTCAGCTTCGCTCAATGCGCGAAAAAATTAAATTTAGCAAAACTTGACGAAAAGTTAGTAAAGAAAATTATGGTCGCACACATATGATTGTATGTATTCGCAAATTCGCCTACGCTAGCGTACGCTTGATTAAGCACATTATAATTGGGCCTTGAGGCTTTGCAAAGCCATGTGCGTTTTAATAAGCATTTGCAGTTACGTCTTGTATTATAATCTCACGCGCACAAAGCAAAGTCAATAAATTGGATGTGTTAAAAATTATAAAAAACAAAAAAATAAGATATTCGGCGACATGAATGAATAAGGCCCCGAAGCAGAAAGGAACTAACACCCCAACTTTTTATATTGATAACACAACAACGACTTTTTTTGGGGACTTAGTTCATCAAAATTTAGGGTGTTAGTTCATTATGAACTAACTAAATTAAAAAATGAAAAAAAATGGGAAGTATAAAAAGTTTCCTACTGTTGAAATTACTAAAAGTTTGTATTAAATCATATGTATATTAGATACACAACTTTGCAAATATATACTTTGCGTATAAAATGATGTAAATCGAAGCATGCCTATAACTGTCATTATGATACACATATGTATATTATTTTTTTGATTATTGTAAAAACTGACCTTCGAAATTAATTTTGAAATAATTTGTGGCTACAGAAGAAATAGCGATATGTTATACATAATCGACCAGAAAATGATATATACAAAAAAATCGAAGCATGTCTATAACTGTCATTATTATACACATATGTATATTATTTTTTAGTTATTGTAAAAACTGACGTTCACGCGAATTTTTAATTTTCTTACAATTTGAACTAAAAACTATACCTATACTTTCAAAAAACTTAAAGTAAAGTGAACTACAGTAAAAGTTTTATTTTATGACGAAAATTTTTGAAACTATAGTTTTTAGTGTAAGTTGTGCGAAAATTTAAAATTCGCGCGAATTAAAATAAAACTATTACTTTAGTTCAATTTACTTTAAGTATTTTGAAAGTATAGGTATAGTGTTTAGTGTAACTTGTTAGAAAATTAAAAATTCGCGGGAAGGTCAGTTTTAACAATAATTAAAAAAATAATATTCATATGTATGTTTTAAACAAGTCCTCAAAAGTCGTTGCTGCTTTTGAATAAGAATTTATAGTATTGGGGCGTTAGTTCATTTCACTTTGGGGCATTAGTTCATTTTTTGGGGGACTTATTTCATCAAAATTTGGGGTGTTAGTTCATTTCTGCTTTGGGGCCTTAGTTCATTGGGGCCTTAGTTCATACCTCGAGTTATTCTTGTTTATTATATGTAAGTGTATATGTATAAATGATATATGTATGCATAACTATATTTTTCTAAATTTTAGGATTATTGATTTAGATCTTTCCAAAATAATATCATCACAAAAACAGGATTCTTGGGCTGAAGACGGCACAATCCCTCGGATTAGCTTCTGCTGATCGCGAGTGGACTTATGGCCCGGGACCACTTATTTGGCTTGTGGGACAGTCGAACTTTGGTAAATTTTTTGAATTAATTAAAACCTTACAATTTGCACATTATTTAGTTTTAAACAGACCAACAACAACAAACCTTACCAATAACAATAATTCTTACTTTTGCTTAAAAATTTCTGTAGAACAGTTATTGTACAGGGTCATTCTGAAAGAGCGGCAAAATTTAAAAAATAATCTTTATTTCAGGCTAAAAGAGACAATGCCAAGAGAACAGGCACTGCGGGTGGCAAAAATGCTATGCTAAATGAAGTCGACCACTGGATCCTGGACATTTTGGGTAACGAGACGACAGTTGTACAGGGTCTCGGCCAGCCCGAAAATGATGGAGTGTTCTCTAATTTGGACTCTACATTGGAGAGCATTCAAGCCCAACCACAAACAACGAGTAACAAAGACAACCCCAGGAAAAGAAAGCTTGATTTAGGCGATAAGCAAGTGGAATTAAGAGTTAAATTGTTGTAGAGTGAGCTTTACAAAAATAAGGTAGAAATATTATGGTTAGAAAAAAAAAACCAGGAATGAAAAAATCGGAGTGTACAGCGGATTTAGAGGAGGAAACGAACGATGAAAATATAATGAGAAAGAATTTCTCAACCCCACTGACATACCTATATTGAGTCCTTTACATTCCACACGAATTCTCCACATTACGGATTATTAATTAATTTATTTTTTTTTACTGAAGAAGATTTCTTATCTTCATTTGTTTCTAATCTATGTACATAGTATATACACACATGTATAAAATAAAGTTGCTTTGAAAGCCATTAATTTTCTATAATAATTCTCCCTCATTCTATCTCAATATTTTCAGTTAGTGTGAGAATAAATTAAACTTTTTATATAAAAAAATTTTAATTTTACAATGAAGAAATAAACCGAAATTAATGATACAGTGAGAGAGACTAGATAATTTATAATAACGATTTAAGTAGAAAAGAACTATTCATTAAAAATATAGCAGTCTTCTGAACCTTTCAGAACAATTTGGTGATTCTGTGTCCTCGAAGAAATTCTCTGAAAAGTCGGTTTCATTTGCATCATCGAGAATTTCTTCGTCATAATCGATATAATTTTGTGGATCCAGTCGACAAATATTGTGAAAAATGCAACACATTATTGTTATCTTCGCTATTTCTGTTGGCTGCAATCGTAAATGATTCAAGCAAGGAAACTTTTCCTTAAGGATACCTATAAAAATTACCTTTCTATATTAATATTATTTTACATATGTCTTAAGATCTTACCAAAGCAGTTTTCAATAATCCTCTTTGTTTTTTATGCGCTCTATTAAAACGTTGTTCTTGTGGAGATGTAGGGTTGTTGCGCAAAGGAGGAATTAGCCAATCGAGTAAAGGATAGGCACTGTCTCCTAAAACCACAGCATCAGGGAATGGACGAATTTCGTTTTCAAATCTGTGGAACAACCCAGAATTTCGCAAAACTGTCGCATCGTGCACACCCCCTGGCCAATTGCAGTTTATGGCATAGATTTGAAAATTAGATCCACAAACCATCCTTGCATTTTTTGCATGATTTCCGTGCCGATTGACAAATTGCTCCTCAGTGTTCTATCAATGCACCCTACGACTTGTGGGAATCCACCAATCTTGAAAAACTGTGTGGTTATATCATGTGTAAGTTTTGGCCAACGAATAGTTTCATCCATCAATTCGCTTATAACGGTATTTGTCACTGGATGGATAACTCTACACATCGTTGATGTATGAACTCCATGCTACCATTACCTAACCAGTGCAAATTCGTTAATAGTTGCTGTAGGGGGTTTAAGCAATTATTACGCTCACTGTTATATTGTAAGTGCGCTCCAATTTTTAATAAAATATTTTAAATTTGGCAACGAGATAGCCGAAAATTTTCTATGACACCTATGTCTAAATTGTAGTTCAATCTTTCGATTGTAACACGCCTTGTGTGCGAACTTTCCTCTTTTAATAAATTTAATAGTTCGAATCGAAACATTTTTTGTTAATATTTTACCGAAACACGTGTTAAAGCCCCGACTATTTAACTCAGACTGAATAGTTATTACTTTTCATTGATATGGTGGGTGACACTTTTTTTAGCAAAACAATGTTAAAATTATCAATAATAAAAATGATAAGTAGTAAGTAACAATTGTTGATGCAACGAAATGCCAATATATTTTGATAATTTGCATAACTTCTCACTTATCTGCTAAGATCTTTTCGCTTAGCATTTTAAATTTTGGTACAATGCTTATCGATGACCTTGAGTGATATTTTATTTATCAATAAATATCAACAAAATTTATTAGGTGAGTGACTTTCACTTCCCAAATTGATAAAACACATAACTTTGCCCAATTTCAATAATTTGCTTAAATGCTAATGATAAGTCGTTAATGCAATATGGCCTAGAGGTGTCAGCAATTGTGGAAACAAAACTCACATGTACGCTTACCCTCTTTTATTTTGCTAGCGTAAAATATAATTTTTTGTTGAAAAACACTCTTATTTACAGGGAAGTATCCCAAGGCCGATTTTGAGGGCTCTATATAGAAATATATTTATACTACTATGCTATTATATGGTGTTTATTATTTGAGAAAATTTAGTAAAAATTTAAGCAAAAGTTAGTCCCAAATAAGGCTAAATGCAAGAGAATAAAAATGATTGTGAATTCTATTTGCTTTTTGATCACATGTGTTATAAAAAAAGCCTTTCACTAGACCTCACAACCTCACATTTCGCTCACTGTGAACAGAAGATAAAAAACTAATCTCACGAACACAATCGCAATTGACATCACTGAATTAAACCCATTTGTGTTCCGAAGTAAGTTACTCTATTTCTCTCTCACTCTCTCTTTAAAAGAGAAACGTCAAACTACATATAAAAAAATGTTTCAGAACATAAATTTTGTTCTGAAACCAAGGGTTAATTGAGCTTTAGTGCTTGTTCATCTTAATGTCATAAATCTTGGATTTTTGTAGTAAATTCTTCTTAAAAATATATTCCTTTTATATGAGGGGTATAGAAGCAAAGGCTGCAATCTCCACATTTATTGTTTTCGTAATAAATAGTAAAAACCAGTAGCTCAAAGTATGTTCATATTTATTTATTGTATGTTTGCTATTCAGTAAATAAGAATATGACGAAGATTTGACACAAATTTCAACTAAATCGATATAGCGGTTTGCTGGCGATTGTAACAACAAAATTGGAGATTGCTGTGTTTGCTCTAATCAAATGGACATTGCTGCTTTTGAATTAATCAAATATGGATTTTGTATTGTTTGATTTGATTTGAGGTAAATATGTAATACAGTTTTGTTTTTAATTCAATATTTTTTATTATAGCATTTACTTAAAAAATCAATAGTTATACAATTCTTAAAGGCTTAATTCAACCTTTTTAGACTTTTAAGCAAAGAACTTAAATTATTAATAATGGTGCTTCTTCTATATGAATTCAGGGTAGTATTCCTCTTTTTGGGTGTCATCTTCCGCAACGATTTGATCTTGTGAGTTGTTAACAATGTCTGTATAAAATTTAAGACTTTCATCATTCTGCCAGTGCTCCCCAAAGTGTTTTTTCATTAAATTACTAACGTCCTTAATCTTCAGCGAACTAATTTTTACAGAGTATGGTTTTGTCTGTCCTGGTTGCATATTTGCCAATTTAATTTTTTTTTAAACATACCGCGAAAATTTTTTTGATTGGAATAGTTCCAGTAATTTTCTTCACCTGTAATAATAACTTGTCCCTGATTTGTTTTTCTGAGAAAAAATGTTTTTGCTGTGGAGAATTTAAAATGCCATTTTCCAGGTGGGAGTAGAGCTTAATTTTTCTGACAGTCGAAACTCAGAATTAAAACTTCAGGAATTCCATCTTTTAAAAATTTGTAAACTCTTTGTATTTCAATGTATGTATTCGTTTTTCTGCTATGTAAGTTTGTTTTGAATGTTCATCTTTACATATATTTATTTTTTCACACAACTCCGTGCAAGTTGAACAAACGTCTACTCTTGGAACTTTGAAACCCAGATTGAATTTTGAATTAAATATTGAACGAAAATAGCTTTTCTTAACTTTTAATTCATCCGATATATTTTTATTATATATTTTAAATAGTTTGCTTATACTTAAGTCACTCGAAAGGTATAGTCTTTTAGTTTGTGCTCGACAATAGTGGGACTCAACACATTTTAAAGATCCCAAAAAACTTCCTATAGCTGATTTCTTCGCCTCATATTTATAACTCATACAATCTCCACCACGTCTTTCCGCAGGTAGCTTTCCGTCTCTATGAAATATCTTCATAACATAGCTTAATCTACATCCTGTAATGCCAAGTATTGCTAGGAAACTCTTTTGATAAACAGGTACCATACGACTACTACTTATTTTACGAACAAAATATTTTGCTTGGAAGCTCTTTGGTGCTCTCTCACATTTTGTAGGTCTTCTTCTTTGGAGAAGTAGAACAATATATTAGAATAAATGCGTCTTGATAAGACTTCGCAAAATATATATTATGAAAACTTTGAATGTCCACTTCATTTAGTGATTTACAACCGTAAGTTTTACTATTGTAAGTAAAAACTATTTTCGGCGATTGCTTTGATGAATATCTGTAAGCCAATTTAAATGTTTTTGAACTTATATACTTAAGAAATGTCAACACTTATGTATGTATATATTCCAGAAATTTTACGTTTAAGGCGAATTGATTACCACTTGGTATTACTACTTCAGGTACAACAACATGGCGAATTCAAGACAAAAACAATTCTTCTCTAAACTAAAAAATAGTGAGCTGTCGTAATACCACCGCCTGGTTTTCAATTAGCCTTGATACATACCTTTTTATCTTTTCTAAATACATAAATTTTTATCTCTTGGCTTTTTTTATTAAAACTAACTGTTCCATATTCAAAAGAAATTGTTATTTTTTAATTTCTTTTCACTTTTGCAAAAAAAAAAAACAATAAAAACAAATACCATGCATTTTCGAAAATAGTTGGGAGAAAAAGGCCTTAACAAACTGTGATCATAGCAAAAACGACAATATCCAATGGGCATTGCCGTTTTTGCCTCAATTCGTAATTTTTGACTATTCATTTTTAAGAGATAAAAGTGTATCTGGCAATGCCATATTCACTAATCGGTAGCCTTCATTAAATACAACTAAAAGGTATTATTACTTACGTTTGTGAAAAAAGTGGAGATTGCAGCCTTTGCTTCTATACCCGTCATATATATATATATATATATATATATATATATATATATATGTATTCTTACGTATGTATGTATATACATTTGTACATGCACATGCATATAAGATATTTACAGTAGAACGAAATTTACTTTTTTGCTTACCTTGTGATTATTGAAAGCCGATAGCGTAGCTATTGAGCCAAGTGGTCCTGGTGAACCGGCAGGGCCGCAACAATTTACGGGCAAACCTCCAATTGGCAGTGGACTCTTTTGTTGGGACGTTTGAAGTTTGCGAGAACGTCTTTTATTTTTTTTAGCAAATAAACAAATAAATAAATAAGGATTACATCATCTTTTATCGTGTGTGTACGATGGGTATAAGAAATGTTGAAATCATTATATGTTTGCGATAATGCTATAGCTCTAACACCTTTTGCCGTCACGATACCGATACCCAAACAGAAACATCGGGGATATCGATATCGACACATTGATTTTGAATTCAAGTTAAAATTAAAAAGTCTCTTGTAAAGTAATTTTATTTATTACACTAAATTCTAGTGGAAGATATTAATAATACATAGCATTTTATCAAAAAGCTTTAAAAACTATGCATTAAATTTTAATTTATGCTAAACTAGAAAATAAATTTCACATTGAAAACCAGTACATAAAATAAATATTTTGCAAATATCGCCAATGTCGATATATCTAGTGTCAAATGATATATCCCTAGTTTCAATCATGTAATAGTTAGATATAAAGGTTTAGTATTGCTGTGAATATTCCATATAATAAAAAGAGAAGACTGTAGCAAAAACAGAAGAATACAATACCTTCAATCGAAAATTCACCATAAAGATCGTGAAATTTCACCGCCGTCTGATTTTAATAATAGCTTGAAAACTCTGAGCATAGCATTTAAAAAGCTACAGAAATATAACGGCTCTTTAATCAATTGGAAAGGTATCTTGTTTTTGCTCAGATTAAATACTTCAACATTACTTCTCTGAGAATTTTCCAAGCAATAGTAACTTTAGGAAATACGCTCCGAACCCCGAAACGCAAAGGTATTCTAATATATATTTCATTTTCAAGTTAATTTCATGATGATAATTTTCAAAATGACTTCAGTACTGAATCAAACAAAATTTATAATGAAAATTTGGTAGTAACTGATTCGAAAAGTCTATACATAACGTAAGAAACACCACAAACTTAAGAAATATTAATATAAGGATCAGCCTTTGAATGATATTTTAAACGTACCACCAACATCAGTTTGTGAAAGATACTTTTCTACGTGCTCCTTTATTCAAAATAAAGAATAAGATATAATTTGAGAAGATATAATTTAAATATTTCAATATTTTAAGTAATAATATTGAGCTTGAGGCTTATTTTTATAAAATAAAAACTTTAAAAATAACTTATTTATTATATACCTTATGATCGTTTAAATCAAATGTCTATAATTCTGTGCTACACTATCAGTATCAGCTTTTATGGCACATTTATTATCTGTAACATTTCTAACCTATAGCGATGTCTATACCTATTTTCAGAATTTAAAATGGATATGTATCCGAAATCCGGATCACGACAAATTAAAGATAGTGATATGTACCATTAGATAAAAGAATTAATTTTAAATTCACAGAATTATAGACATTTGATTTACAAGAATAGATTATTAAAAGGATCAAAGGGTAATCTATAATGTGTTAAAATTTTATTAATTATTCATATTCATATATTCATTTCCTTATTTTTCAATTTTTCATTATGTAGACAGGAAAGAAAAAAGTTAGCATTTTGAAATGTTTTTAATATATATATATATGTAGAAAAAATTTTATTTATTTTAATTTTCATATAAAACACATAAAACAACACAAGTATTGAAATTATAAATATAAATTTTGTTATTCTTAACACATTATATTACTTTTTATGTGTCTTCCGGAAGAAGTTATCCAGAGGATATCGAAATATCGATAAAAACAATATATAAATATTTTTAAAGTTACTATTTCATCAAAATAAGCCTCAAGCTCAATATTATTACTTAAAATATTAAAAAAATCAAGGGCTGAAATATTAGAACAATATACTAAAATATATGTGCATACGTACATATGTCTTCAAATTTTTGATTCTCAAGAAAATCTTATTAAAAATACTTTTTTAACTGGTTCTTTTCTTATTGTTATGTTGTTATATTATATATAATATTTTAAGATTTATTCGAATGAAATTTTTTATTTCTTATTCGCTCGAGTGCTCGAATAAATCCTTTTAGTTATTCGACTATCCGAACAAGAAGGAAATTATGGAATTTTTTTAGATAAATTAAAAAACGGAGTAATTGACAACTACAGTCGGGAAGTAACAATCAATATTGATGATACCGATACTCGCAACGAATTTAATTTAAAGTTAAAGATAATAATAGACAAGAATAATAGAAAAACAAATTACGACATGCAGATTATTACCCGCTTGATGACGTTTATTCCCGTATATAAGGGTTGCCAATCCATACGCTCCACAATAATTTTTTTGTTTTTATCTTGTATGACTCATATTATTAATATTTACTTACTAGTGTAATTGGATATTGTTAATAACGGAATTAATTTTTAAATTTTAATCTTTGGTAGGCAAAAAAAACGTATAATAGTCAAATTATCCCCCAGACTCAAGCATTGCAAACAAAAAAAGAAATAACTGAATTGCTGGACAAAATGTCTTAAGTAAACACACACCAAAATTAAAAACAAACAAAAAATCTCACTCCAGCAAGAAGAAATGAATCACAAACATTAAGGCCATCCATATATAACTACAACACTTTTGAAATAGTGTAATTCCTAAAAAAATTTTCTAATGTTCCTAAAACTTTCTTATTTTATATTAGGCTATAGCACACATAGACAGACAGAATTCCTACGCTCACATATGGACAGACACAAATTCCCACACTCACATACCGACGGATATGTATTCCCAATGTCACATATGGACAGACACAAATTCCCACGCTCACATACCGACGGACATGTATTACCAAGGTCACATAAGGACAGACACAAATTCCCACGCTCACATACGGACGAACATGTATTCTCAAGGTCACATATGGACAGACACAAATTCCTACGCTCACATACGGACGGACATGTATTCTCAAAGGTCACATATGGACAGACACAAATTCCCACGCCTACCCCAACATTATAAAAAAAAAAACAACAATGTGAACCCCCCTATTTAACCGTGGGAAAATACACACACACAAACATTAAAGTATCGAATTACTAAAAAAAACCAATTAACATAAATTTGGCAATTAAAATTTCAAATTTTAATTGCCGAAATTTGAGAATTTTAATTGGTCTCGCACATACAGTATCCTACTACTTATTTTATATTGTCATAATTTTTATTTTTTTTCAATTAAATATATAAAAATTTTTTTAACAACATAAATCAAAAATTTTTTATACTAAGAAATACTAACTCTAAAATGTATAAAAAGTATAAATTATTTAATTTTAAATATTAAAACATACTGACTACAAAATTCATAAATATTATAAATTTTAGTTAGATATAATAATGTAATGAAAACGATGTGTATGTGTTAACAAACAATTCTTTTAATGTTTTGTAATTGATATTATTAATATAAAAAAAATTTTAACATAATAGAAGAATAACTATGATCAATATGATCTTAATATGTATAATATATGTATATGATCATAACATATGCATACAGCGCAAATAATTTAACATAATAATCATTATTACCGATTTTTAATTGTAAACATGCATGCATATGTAAAAATATTATATATATTGTGTGAATAATTTAACATAACCAATTAATTCTAATAACTTAATTTCTATGAATTAAATATCTATAGTTCTGAGATACATTTTCAGTATCTATTTTAAAGTTCATTCTTTCTCTAACAGGTATATTAATAATTTCTAACATTTCTAACAGAAGTCTTCGTTTATAATTGTTTTCTGTTCTTAAAACTGATGCATTTTCAAAGTCTGGATAGTGATTAAATTTAAAACAATGAGATGATAATGTAGTTTTTTCAGAATTAATGTGTCTATATTTCTGATTACCCTTATGTCCTGCTATTATGGTTTTAAATTTATTCTTTGTTGTACCCATGTATACCACCTTACAATTGACAGATCCATTACCTTTGCATGGTATTTTATAAACTATATTTGACCTATCCGATTTTTCTACTCTATCTTTCATTTATATAATTTTGGTTCTGTGTTATTATTTGTATTATTTGTTATATATTTCTTATATTGAGTTATTAAACTATAAACTAACTTTTCTGGAAAATCATTCTCAATAAGAATTTCTCTAATTTTCTTCTTATTTTTTATATGAAATACGTTATCACTAATTGGTAAGACTTTTTCTATCAAGTTTTTTGCTGTGTTAATTATAATTCTCTTACTATGTTTAGATTAATAATTAATTATCCTACTTGAAGCTGTTGGCTTTTGATACCAATCCATTACTATATTGTTATCTCTTCTCATAACTAATGTATCTAAATAAGGCATGTCTAAATTACATTCTCTTTCAATTGTAAATTTAATATTACTATTAAAACTATTTAATATATCTAGCATATCCTCAATTTCATTCTCAGATATAATAAAAAACAAATCATCGACGTATTTTTTAATAAATTTAGGTTTAATATTAAGATTGTTAATACATGTATTTAACAACTCTTCCATAACAATGTCTGCTACAACTGGTGATGCTGTTGAACCCATAGGTAATCCTTTTTGTTGAAAATAAAATTTCTCATCATATATAAAATATTTATTGTCATCTATACAAAATTTTAAAATTCTACAAAATAAATTCTTATCCATCTCAGTAAATGTTTCCAATAAAGTCCACTTTTCCTCTGTTGTATTATGTTGTATAGCCAAGTCTATTGGTACGTTTGGAAACAAAGATACTACATCAAATGAAATAAGCCCATCATTAGTATCTAACTTAAGTTTCTTTAATTTCTCTTTGAAATCTAATGAATTCTTTATATTATATATAGATTTTTCATTGATCTTTTTCAAAATATTCGTAATATATCTACTAAGTTCATAAGATGGTGAATTTATAAATGAACAAATAGGTCCCAATAGAAATCATTCTTTGTGAATTTTAGGTAACCCATATAATCTAGGAGCTACTGCAGTCATTGTTTTAAGTCTATTCTTCTCCAGTGTTGT
>OY776276.1:41517932-41582932 GCA_963675445.1 Linnaemya vulpina
TTATAGTGGAAACAATCATCACTTAACCATTCTGGGGTTGAGAGTTTGCACAAGTCAATAATAAATTATTTTATACCATTTCGTTCCGCTTCAGTTTTAAAGATAATATGAAATAATAAAATAAGTTTTTTTACTTGCATCCATTAGATTGTCTAATGGAGCAGCTAAATTTCCAAAATCTGTCAAAGACTGATGGTTCTTAAAGAATATAAAAAGCTCGCTTGGGGCATTCATACATCTTCCTAAACTCATTGCAGCATTTTTCGCATTGCAATTTTGGAATAATTTAAAATACGACATACAAAACGAAGTATCTCATGGAAACCAGTTCAAAACTTATGTTCTCAGAATTAAGAAAAATAACTTATAAAAAGTAATCTGCATATACATCATCTTCAAAATCAACATCAACCCTTTCATTAGAGCCTATTTCAGTATGTTCACTTGAAGAATATATATCATAGTCATTACTTTTTGTTAAACATATATCATAAGTATCAATTTAGTGAATCTCGTCTTGTTCAAGTTCACAGTTAATGAAAAAACTTGATTGAAAAATTTTAGCAACCATAACTTTCGCCAAAATAGTATTTAACCTGGCAGTAAATGAAATGAATTAGGAGTGAGCTTCATACCATTTAAAAAGAAAAAACGCTTTTTCTAGTCAACGAATTTCACGTCATCCAGATATTTCATAAAGTTTTATATAAATGTGTGAGGTTTATTGTTAACTTGAACTGTAGGTCTGTAGCAGTTATCGCCATAAAGAGAACCACTATTAAGACAATCGAAAATCTTACCAAATTTTTCTACAAACTTAGCTGTTGAAAGTGCCACTTCTGCATATTGTTTCAATAGCAGCTGTAACAGTTCTGCTAAAAAATTTAGTTGAAGTCTCACGCGAATTTTTTAAAATAATACTCCAATTAGAAAACAATGCTTTTACCATAAAAACACACACATGAGTAACAATACCTTTAGTTCTTAAAAAACCTGTTGTTTGGAATCCATCTATTAAATCTAAAATCTGATTATACCTTAACTCTTTTCTTATGATCATTTCGACAATAACCAAAACCATTTACTTAGAATCTCTTTCGTCCAACTGTGCGCATTTTTGCTTTACGACCTCAAACGCATTTTTCTTTAAAAAGTATGTATGTGAATAAGAAACTGAGCTTAACAATTGTTTGTATTAATGTAGGGTAAAGAATATGTATTATATTTGTGTAGAAACAAATAAATATCACCTCGCACCGAAGTGTTAATACCTACATACATGTGCAATATCTGATGCAATTTTTGAGGACTACTTTCAACTTCGTAAAATAAAATATTCATACTATATATATATATATATATATATATATATATATATTCAAATTACCTTATTGGAAATAAAACATATTACAAAAAAGTATTTTGCTTTTTTAACCTTCTGAGCACTAGATGATATGTACTTATAGATCTCCCATGAAGAATGCTCACGCAGTGAAGTTATTATAATAAGATTAAGCATATCTATTCTATGTACAAAAAAAATTTTATAAAAACTTTTCTAAAGAAAATTTTTTGATACACAAACTTTTCGATATAAAAATTATCCATATAGAATATTTGATAGAAAATATTTTCATTATAAAATGTTTTCTATTGAAAGATTTTTATTACAACTTTTTTTATGAAGAGATGTAGCTTATGAAATTTTTTATAATGAAAGAATTTGTTTTCCATAGAAACATTTTTGTTCTGAAATTTTTTCTACTAACATTTTTATTATGAATGAATTTTTTACTATAAAAAATTTTTTATTATAAAATATTTGTTATCTAAAAATATTAATTGAGATATTTTTTAGAAAAATATATGAAACATTTTATAATATTTTCAATGGAAAAAATTTCAGTGTATGTAGACTAAACATTGTAGAAAATTAAAATGTATGTACATTTGGAAAAAACAAAAAAACAGTTTTCTTCGGCCTTAGCAATAGTATGAAAGAACTATTTTAAATAAATAACAGTCATACTTATGTATGTATGTACATATATACAAAAATTTACAACACATAGTGTAAAAAATATATTAAGTTACTCAAAAATTGTGTTTGCAAAAAACATGAGAAAGAAAATAAATAAGTCATTGGATTTTTGAAGTACAAAATTTTTGAATTTTAATAAGATACCTATGGCGTGCAACATCTTTATATTATAAAGTCTTTGCGAATACGAAAATCGTAAACCTTTAAAATGTCTTCTAGATCTTCTACACATCTTTACCCAGCATTTCCCGCCCGATATTAAATTGTTTAATT
This sequence comes from Linnaemya vulpina, assembly GCA_963675445.1. Lineage (NCBI taxonomy): Eukaryota > Metazoa > Arthropoda > Insecta > Diptera > Tachinidae > Linnaemya > Linnaemya vulpina. Next base: position 41,520,247 of record OY776276.1, read on the forward strand.
TTTTCTCAGTTGTATTCATCATGTAAAGCAAAACAATATTACACACGCACATAAATATTGTAGCACAATCATCAACAAAATTTTGAAATGAAGGTAGAATTTTCTGTAAAGATCTTCAAACAAGTTTGCATGTGTTTTTTGCTTATAAATATCTCCACCTTCCCTTCAGAACCTTGAGTTAAATTAGATGAAACCAACCTTCAACATGTTCGATGACCAACGATCCAACACTTTGCTTTCTGCTTATTTTCTTCGTTTTTTCAGTTACCCCCGGCACCAATAAAGATTTTAAAATTTTATTGCGTGATTTGCTCTACACGCGTCTTTTATAGTGTATATTCTTTGCCATAAGATAAATACTAAACACTTAGATCCGGTCTATGTGAATTCTTATAGATATCCAGAAGTACATAGAGAAGGTGTTGATGGGTAAATAAAAGAGATGTTACAACAAAACATCATCTGCCATAGTAAATCACTTTATTTGGCACCGTTTTGATTGCTACCTAAGAAGCAAGATGCTTCAGGCTTACAGAAATGGAGAATTGCTATGGATTATCGAAAACTATAATATCACAGTAGACGACAAGTACCCAAATCTATCAGGAAGTGATATGCTCTCTCCAAGAGCATATCACTTCCCTTCATAAAGTATTTAAGAAATTATCTAAAGCCTATTAGATAAATGTGAATTCTTACAAAAGCAAGCAAAGTTCTTAGGTCATATAATCACACCTGAGGGTATTAAACCAAACACAAATAAAATTAAGGCAATAATCGACTACCCAGTACCAAAACGGAAAAAGATATCAAGCAATTTCTCGGGTTGGCAGGTTTCTGTAAGAAATTTATTCAAAACTTTTCAAACATGACTAAACCACTAACACATTGCCTTAAAAAATTAAATAAAATAAATTATACCAACAAGGACTAAATTAAAGCTGTACTATCAACTCTCACACGATTTGTTTTGCAAGTTGGATTCTCAACACTCATGAGACTAATAATTCTGCCGCAGAAAAGGAATTACTAGACATAGTCTGGGCAAAGAAATATTTCCACCCATACTTGTTTCGACGTAAATTCATATTTAATAGTTACCATCCTCCCTTGCAATAGTTAGATAACCTTAAGAACCAAATACTAAATTACAGAGATGGATAATAAAATTTAATGATTTCGATATCAAATACCGAAGATGAGGACAATCAAAATTATATAACAATAACAAAAAAACCATTATATATTTTGTTCTCAAATAATACTACCACTATAATCTATAGAAGTTTAAGCGAAGAATCAGTTAAAGATATAATAAAAACACGTCTATTAAATAAAAAATTAAGAAGATTTCTATTTAACATGATTTTCCTTATTTTAAGAATGAAATTCTAGAGATCCATTAACTGGTCTACATAAAGGAATCGAAAAAATAGTTAATATATTCAAAAACAAATACTTTTACCCAAATTACGTTAAAGATATATGTAAGATCACAAGAGCGATCACATCAGCAATATATTAGCATCCAAAATAACACCACCAATATAGAATATAAGAGAAAAATTTGTAATAAGATTTTGGCAATGGAATAAACAATATTACTTTACCTGCATTGATATATTCAGTAAATTCGCAACACTCGAGCCTGTTAACTCAATTAATTGGATAGAAACAAAAAAGCACTAATTAATATATTTAATTCTCTGGAATCACCAAAAACTTTAAAAATAGACAAAATCAAGGCATGAAAATTATCAATATAAAAAATTAGTGTCAAGAACTAAATATTAAATTGGAAATAAGTACAGGCAAAACAATCGCTGAAATTGAAAGACTACACCAAACACCAAGTGCAAAACTTCGAATTATTAATACCTCAAAAAACAAAGAACTTATTTATCTACAAATCGAAAAAAAACTCTTTACTTACAATCACACTATAATCCATTCCACTACAGGACAAACACCTTACAGTGTATTTTTTGTAATAAATCAACCCCCCAAATAAACCCACAAGATATTAAAAGAAATAAAATTAATAGTATTAATAAGTAAAAAACCGGTAAACAAATAGATACCAATTATCTAAAATCAGAAAAGTCTATTAAACGATTAGAAGATATTAGCAATCCATTCAAAATAGTAGAAATCACTCAGATAAAAAAATGATAACAAACATTATGTAGTCAAACACAAGAATAGAAACATTGGGAAATACAAAACATAATTTAAAATGAAAAATAAATCATAATCTTAATTAATAAAGAAAATGAAATGTTATAAAAATGAAAAAAAAAAAAAACAAGATTACAGAAGAAACTTACAGAAAAAATTGATTCAGATATTTTTTTCGACAATGTTAAATTATATCTAGAATATATCCAAGATATTTAATTAGCAATAAAATTAGCGAGGTTAGGTGTCATAAACCCAAATTAATTGTCGTTTAAGCCATGACAAGTCTGCCTGCTTTAGAATTTGAACAGATAAAAACCTCAATCTGGTTGAAGGATAATCCAATTTATTTTGCACTTTCCATCCCAACTCATTTTAAAACTTATAAAAGAATAAATATTATTCCTGTAGCAGATATAAATAATAATGAACATGAGATAAATGAAAATGCTAACTATGCCTCAAAAGATTACAAAATCTATAGACTACAAAATAGTTAATAAAATTATATTAAAAACCAACAAAAGCATTAGAAACTTAATACACAATAACAAATCGAATTGTCAATACACTACCAATATCCTACCAGACATAATCTTTAGTGAACCAAATATAATTATCACAAAAAATTCTCACTGAAATTGAACAAAATTGTAGTAGGCTCAAAATTAATATTAAAAGAAGTAACATTATACGATTTAACAATTGTAAAATAAAAATTAACGTCTGTTGATTTTATTATAGCCACTTAAAAATTTTATATTGTAGTATAATGAGCTAGTGAGGCTAAGAGTTGATGTAAATAAAACAATTTACTTTATTCCATTTTCCCGATGTTTCTTCAATTATTTGTTGACTTTTTCAAGGGTTTATTAAATCTATTTAATTATTAAAAACCATTAGGTTATTATTGTGTATAATTTCGCTTGTTAAAGTAGAAAACTTACAAAATATGTTATAATTTACATTGAATTTAAATTTCAATTGAAGTGATTCAATTAACAACGTAATTCAATTAACGTGGGTAGGATCCTTGTCGAATATATAAGGATCCAGTGAAACCAACAAGTTAAAATATATATATATATATATATATATATATATATATATATTAAAATCAATCTATTATCAATTCTGCGAATCCTACGGGACCCTCCAGAATATAATAAGAAAAATTTTTTATATATAAATGTGAAGTAAAAATTTATTTCCATAAAAGGTAAAAGTTTAAGCCACTAATATAAAAACTGTACAGTAGACTTTTTGAACTAAAACTCCATAAAAGGAAGTGACCAGTTGCAAATTGAATACCGCAGTAAGTGAAATAAAACCAAAGTGTAGTGAACAAATAATTTGAAACACCACTTTCAAGTTCATCGTAAGAGATTATAAAGATTCTCAAAATTCGAAGCTCAAGACGTCGAATCAAGCGATTCGACGAAAGAAGAATGGAACACGCAGAACAAGAGGTAGGTCCTGCCAATCTAGCAGAACAATTGGCTAGAAGATAACAGCAGCTATAACAACTCAGGCTAGCTTACATTGACCTTCAGCAAAGACAACGAGAGGACACCAGAAGACTCGATAGAGTCTTGAAGAACATCAATCATCTACCAATATTCACAGGCCAAGGAGAAGTTACAATTAACTCGTTTTTCAGCAGCGTAAAGTACCTAATATCATCTTTACCAAGCCTGGAACAGCAGAAGGAAGCAATAAGAGCGATATACTACAAGGCAATTCAAGAGGAAGCTAAAAATACAATAATCAACATTCCCGAACCCGATAATTGGCAGTTTATTAAGGAACTTTGAAGCTGAGATATAAGCCCGATACGAAACCCCACGAAATATACAGGCGGATTGCTAACTTAAGAGTCAACACGGTAAGCGAATTAATTATTACAATTCAAAATATTAAATATAAGAGTGACGAACTAATAGTGTATTATAGTGGTGAACTTGGCATAGACTTGTCAAACATAGATAGCTTGTTAGTGAATACTATAAAAGAAATGACTCAAGGGACATTACTGGACAAAATTTACGAACAAAGACAATTGAAGGATATTTTATTTATAATGAATCAAAGAAGGTTTGAAGACACGTGTATAAGACCGGAATATAAGATATACGGAAAGGAAGAAAAGCATAAAGGAAAATATAATAATAAGCCAATTTGTAATAATAATCAGAATAAGATGTACAATAATCAAAATACGAAAGATATGATCGACAGTTTAGAGAACGAAATAAGTGGAATAGTAATTTTTATAGGCGTGAAGAACAGAATTTTCTTAATAATAATAATTTTAATAATTCAGGAAGATAAAAATTCCAGAATGATCTAAGAAATAATAACTCTCCAGGACAATTTCAACAGTTTAGGCCGAGTTCTAACCAAGTTCGTCGGAATCCACCTAGACAGAACCGAATGGAACCTATGGAGGTAGATAATATTGCAAGATGCTATAGTAATCCTCGAGTGGCAGGACACCCTAATCATAAGTTTGGCCAAAATCGCGTAAACTCTGATAGGCAAAACCCAGAAGGACCTGAAATGAATTATTGTGAAGAAATAAATAATACGGGTTTTTTTTACGAAGCAGCCGCAGAATGCCTGCCAAAGATAAAACTCAATATTGATAATAAAACATACATACCATTAATAGATACATACATACATAGCATTAGCTTAATTAGCAGTGAAATAAATGATTTTAGAAAAATTAAATTGAAGCGACCAATAACATTTAGTACATCAAGGAATAAAGGAATAATTAATTATGAGGTGCATATAGATGGACCGGATGAATTTAATTTACCTAACAACGCAAGGATACGCTGGAAGGTTACACAATTAAGAGGAAAATTATATGATTTTATAATAGGTATTGACATATTAAATTTTTTAAATTCGCAAATAAATATTGAAAGAGGAGAATTAATACTAAACGGAAAGACAAGCAATTTTTTGAATAACCCTTACGATTTTAATCACATTTGTACCCTTCAAGCTAGTGATTCTAATTTAGAAAGACTCAAATTAAACCATTTAAATGAGGAAGAGCATAGAGAAATTATTAAAGCGGTATAACAAATTACTATATACAGAAGGTGACGTATTGACTAATACTACGGAAATTCAGCATGAAATAAAAACCACGACGGAACAGCAAATTAATTCAAAATTGTATAGGTACCCCCATCAACACGAGATGGAAGTTAGAAAACAAATCAAGGAAATGGAAGAACAGGGTATTCGAGATATTCAAGTCCACTAATAGTTGTACCCCAGAAAATAGACAACTCAGGTGAGAAAAAATATCGCATAATAATTGATTATAGAAAGTTAAATGATGTTACTATAGACGACAAGTTTCCTTTGCCGAATATTGATTCAATATTGGATAAGCTGGGAAGAGCTCAGTATTTTACGACATTAGACTTAGCAAAGGGGTATCATCAGATTTTAGTTAAAAAAGGGGACAGGGAAAAAACGGCATTCGTAAGACCACACGGGTTGTACGAATTTGTAAGGATGCCATTTGGCCTTAAGAATGCGCAAGCCACATTTCAAAAGCTGATGAATGAAGTTCTAAGAGACTACATTAATAAAACGTGCGTCGTATATTTAAATGACATACTAATCTTTAGCACGTCGTTAACCGAACACTTTAAAGCAATAGGAGATATTTTCAAAGTTCTCGAGAGTAAAAATTTAAAAATACAAATAGAAAAATGTAATTTCTTAAAAAAAGAAACAGAATTTTTAGGCCATATTTTGACAAAAGACGGCATGAAGCCAAATCCAAGCAAACATAAAATAATTCAAAATTTAGAATTGCCAAAAACTTAGAAACAGATAAAAAGTTTATTGGGACTTACTGGGTATTACCGCAAATTCGTAAAAGATTACGCAAAGGTGGCCCAGCCAATAACAAAATATTTAGAAAAAGGTAAAAAACTTAATATGAAAGATCCAACTTATATTGAAGCCTTCGAGAGGTTAAAGACATTAATCAGTACACATCCCGTTTTACGCTATCCCGATTTCAAAAAACGGTTCACATTAACCACAAATGCATCCAATTACGCGATTGGTGTAGTGTTGTCACAAGAAGGCCACCCGGTGTGCTATGCTTTAAGAACATTGAATAATCACGAAAAAAACTATTCCGCAACGAAAAAGGAGTTTCTGGCGATAATGTGGAGCGTCACTTATTTTAGGCCCTACATTTATGATATTCTCACTGATCACCAGCCAATTAAGTATTTACATTCCAGCGATGGTTACTAAAATTAGGAGAATATCAATTTGAGATCGAATAATTGAAAGGTGAAGAAAAGAAAGTAGCGAACTTTTTGAGCAGAATAGAAAGAAGTGAGGACACTATTTCAGAAAAAGCCAAATTTTTCTTCCGTTAACAATGTAAAAGACGACGTCACAATGGCAACAGTGCATTCAGCAGAAGAGGAATTAGGAGTTAATTTTTTTGTAAAAGAAGAAATTGTAAAAAACAATGACAAAATAGAAGAATTTAAGGAATTGCATGGGAAAAGGATTATTTTTATTGCAGAAAGTGACTTTAATCGAATGGGAGAAATTTTTAGAAGATACATCTCAAAAGGCAAAATAGGGATATTTTCGGAACTATCTGAAAACAACTATAATATAGGACAAGAAAAATTTATAAATATATATTCCAACGATAGCCAAATTAATTTGATTAAGTGCACCATGAGAGCACAGGACATTGAAACCGAAGTGGAAGCAGTAAAACAAATATCATTATATCACGTAAGAGAGAGTATGCACTCGGGCATACAAGAGACTTATTATAAAATTAAAAATTAAATATATTTTCCAAAATTCATGGAACTGATCCAAGTAGTAGTTAATCAATGTGACCTCTGTCAACAAGCAAAGTATGAACGACATCCCATTAAAACTATATCTCATTACACAGAAACCCCTTCAGATAAAAACCAAATCATACACATTGATACATATGTAATCAAAGGATTTATTTTCTTAATGACAATAAATAAGTTTTCAAAATTTGGAGCTGCGTATCCATTGAGCGATAGAAATCACATAACATTAATAGAAAAACTAGAAGAACATATCACTAAATAGGTAAACCAGATAAAATAGTACCAGACAATGAATTTAACACAATAAGGATAAAAGAATTTCTAACAGAACAAGGGATTCAATTACATTTATCTAAACCCAACAGTCATACAGGAAATACAGATATAGAAAGATTTCACAATACCATGGCACAAAGTTTAAGATTTTGTATCAAACTAACAAAAATTTACCTATACAACAATTAATTCAACGAACTATCAGGAATTATAATGACAGATATCACTCAAGTATAAAATGTGCACCACAATTTGTACAAGAAGGACGCGTAGATTTAAGAAAAATTAAGCAAAACTTAGAAGAATGCCAAAGAAAGCAAATTGATAAACTCAACTTAAATAGAGAAAACTTTAGAGAAAAAAGACGGAAGGGTTTCATAAAGAACTACAAAGCAGTTAGGCACAAAGAACAACCTAAATATAGAAAAGGACTTTTGAAAAATATTCATCCATGTAACATCTAAAGACAATATAAATTTACAGATAATGATCATCCTACTAGTGCTAGTGAGTTGGACACCGACGATTAGAGGAGAACTGACTACAAATGAATTAGAGGACGAAATAGTATTTACGGACATTCAAATGGGAATTCAAGAAATAGTTAAAGAGACAGACATAGTAGTGCATATAATAAACGTAGAGGACTTAGAAAACATAGTGAACGAAATGACGGATAACATTATACTAATGAGAACCATACAGAAGGATTTGCTTCAGCAAGAACTATTAAAAGTCAGAAATAAATTATTAACACTTATACCAAAAAGCAACAGACAAAAACGTGGTTTAATAAATGCATTTAGAAGCATGTTAAAGTGGCTATTTGGCACAATGGACGATTATGACAGACATCCATTTACAAACCACATACAAACCATCCATGGACAACCACCTTTTACAAACGTATGAGTCAATTCACCAACAAATACTAGTTAATGATTATTTTAATTCACCTATAAATCAATTAAAACAAATTGTAAAGAGTAATAGGCAAGAAATAGAAAAAGGCCTAAATTCAATATATAAAAATATATGTGGATAAAGAATATGAACTAAATATATACATATATACAACAACTAACAAAAACAGAATTGTTAAAAAAAAAATTAAACATATTCAAGATAATATAGTTTCAGCTAAATATGGTATAATTCTTCCTAATATTTTAACAAGTAAGAAAATCATAAAGTACGAAATATATAATAAATATATTCAACTAGGAACAGCAATTTTTAATAACACGTATTTAATATTTGGTATTAAAATACCTAAATCATTTGTACAAGTAAATATAAGAAACATAATACCAATACCTAATAAAGAGCATAACGAAATGGATCCCATAGTTCGAAGAAAATAAAAATCTTAGACAATTAAAGCATAGCACACATTGCGTTCTAAAAGAAAATTGTAAACCAATACAACGTACAGAATTTGAAGTAATAGCAATAGACATAAAAACAGTAATTGTTAAGAATGCAGTAAATATATCAGTTCAGCATACCTGTAATAAGAACAAAACTATTGTAAATAGAAACTGTGTAGTGCAATTTAATAATTGTTCAATTGAAATTAAAGATTATTATTTTTCTAATCTGATTGAAAAAGATGACACAAAAATTGTAACAATCAAATATGAAAATATAAAGAACTTTACAAAAAAACTAACTTTTAACGATGTAATAGAATAAAACAAAAACAACATACTAAACATAAATAAATTGATATATCATAGTAGTATATCACATCGATGCAATTTTATCTTAGCAATAATAGTACTAATCACTTTCATTATTGTAATTATAAAACATATATATATATTAAAATTAAAATGAATAAAAGAATTCAGAACACTTCTACTCTAAAAGGGGGGAGAAGTTACATATTCAATTCCAAAAACAAACACCTATACAAAAAAAACAGCCGATATTGATGAATTTGTAACAAACATAATAAACAAACAAAAAATAACAAAATGTAACATAAAACTTATTTCCTGTTTTGTAACATTTAAAATACTTATTATTACTAAAATTAAATGCTGAACAAGCAAATATGTACGTTAGTTTAAGTCTGATTGTAATTATTAAAGAAGAAATAAGGTCAGTTAATGAAAAGGCTAGGCTTGTGACAGTTTGATACCTCTTCAAAATAAATTAATTGTTTTGTGTTGTTTTTTTAACTCTTTCGCCGGAAGTCCGTACAAAATTCGCGCGATAGGCGAATAAAAGTTTGTGTATCACTGGTATACATCGTTTCGAAACACCAGTCTATCCAAGAATGATAAAATAAAGATTACGCATCGAGCTAAAATAAAAACACTCAACATGTGTTCTGATTGTGCCTGTACAGACGAGATGAATATCCGCACAACTTTTGTTATTTTCAAAACACATTGGATGAATTCATCTGGCATAAAATTGTATACGTATACACAGCTTTGTGTGTTAGTATTTCTTTGTTCATTTGGTGTTATTTTTCGTTAGCTGTACACATGCGTTTTGAATCAAACTTAGCGGATAAGTGATGAGAAATTGGGAATAATCTTAGGAGGAATTTCTAGTTTCATTATGAATATATTTTCATATAAAAAATCAAAGCCTAAATCAAATGTTGTAGAAATCAACTAGGACCATATTAAAAATACATACATACACATGTAAAAAATTATTTATCTTGTTAAATAATGTTTTTATAGTTTACATATAATTGTTTTTTTTTTAATGATTAAACAAACAAAAAAAGTATGTAGTGCAATTTGCACAAACATGAAAAGTGAATTTAGTACATTCATATAAGATTATTTAGGTACATTCATATAAGATTATTTTCTCACACATAATAAAAAAGACTATTCAAAAACCAATAGAAGTTTGCGCTTATTCAAACGACCATTAAAATTTATTTAAGTAATTTCAGTAAAATATTGCTGAAATTTTCTGTAACAAAAAATTTTTAATTATTTTATTAAAGGACAGTGGGGCCAATTGTGATTTTTCAAATCAAATTTGTGTGATAATAAATAATTTTTAGGAACTATTTTATTTTGCACTATTTTATTTGAAGTTGTTAATTTATAGTTATTTTATATAAATATTGAACCCAAGTGCTAACTATTTTCCTTTTTCCCCATTTTAAAGATCTTTAAATAATTTTTAGTTTGTTATTGTATTATATTTTCTCTTTCTCTTATAAGTGTTTTCAACAATATCAGAATCTAGTTTCCTAATTCAAAAATACATTCTACATAAAAAATTTTTTTTACAGTTCCGCTGGCTTCAAGTTCTTTTGCTTCTAACAAATGCTTTGGAAATATCCGCTTGTGAGTAATAATTTGTCGCCATTGAATTGAGACACATAATTTTAGCGTGTTCATTAACGAAGTTGATGGCTTACACCTTCACTTAAGTGATTCACCCATGAATCATAGCGTTCGCTTGAAGAATTACTCACAAAAGTTGTCATTCTTTAATTTGTGGCAAATATATCCGGGCAAGTGCTCTAAACCATCATATTACATTTACATATAAATCGGGTGTATTATCAACTTATATATATGCATTACTACCGACAATGCCTTAGTTTGACCCCATTAAATATGATAATGATAATATAATATGATATGATATACATATAACACAATTAATATCTCACTTGTTTTTTGCTGTTACTTTGTTTGCATTTGCCCACTGCACATTTCATGCTTGCTCTTTTCGTTCTCTTTTCACTTTAATTTGGTTTTTTCGTTTACAGTTTATTAGCTTTGAAAAACAGATTTTAGTAAGTTTTTTCACTTTAAGTTATTTCATAATTATTTTAATATATTTATTATAAAATATAACATAAAACTTGCACTTTTATAAGCCCGATTTAATTTGCTTGTTAAAGATCTCTCTGAATAAATTGTCTAAAGAGTTGCCAAATGTAGCATAAAATATTAATCTTGTGCGAGAAAGTATTAGTTTTGCATATAATAAATATTTGGCAATCTCTTCGAGGGAATAAATGCGTCATCAAGCCGGAAATCATGCGAAAGGCGTAATCCTTATTATATTGTTACGTTTTTAGACCTTTTTGTAAAAACGGTTTGATTACTTATCCTTCAAGGATTCGTTTTATAGCATCAAATTAAAACACGGACAAATTAATTTTAGAAATAGAATACAGCAACACTTTATTTTTACTTTATGAACACGAGTATTTGTACTACTCAACACTTAGCGATGTTAACACGTCTATATTTGAAGTCACAATTACTCGCTAAGCTCTGGCAGCGCCTTTATATAGCAAAAATAACGTCGTCTGGTAACTTCGCGAAACTTCTGGGCATGGTTATTGTACTTTGCTTAACATGTAGCTATATACGTGTGTTTATGTACATGACAATGCTAACTTGTGTGTTTTGCTTATGGTACCTATGTGTGGTTGTATGTATGAGTGTTTTGTGTGTTTTGCCTACGGTAACTATGAGTGGTTGTATTGATGAGTGTTCTGTGTGTTGTGTGGTTTTGTTTCTTCTTCTGCTATGTATATATGGCTGCGTATACTTGTGAACCTGTTTAGCTTTATTAGCAGCGAATACTTGCATGCAAGATCATTAAGAATAACATCTCTTAGCATTTATGTTGCTAGGTTTTTCGTTGTTGTTATTTACACTTATTATTGGCACAGCCTCGAATGATCTTGTATATTCCGGAGTATTCCATTTCCCTTAATTTAAATATTATCTATATTGTGTTGACCAGTGTTGTAACATTTTGACAACTAGAGATTAATTGGCAGTGCTGCCAAGTACATATAGCCACATTGTCGTTTATTTAAATCTATTTCTAAACTTTGTAACACTGCCGCCCACTTAAGCCTGTTCGACCCGAATAGGCATACAATCACCTCTTCCATAGTGCGCCAATCGTTCGAGATGTACTATCTTCAACTTTCGACCTTGGGCTATTATGCTTCTGTATCCGGTATACGACGTCATTCACTCTCTTAATCACTTTATATGGGCCATCCCAGTGTGTCTGTAATTTTGGGGTCAATCCTTTCTTCCGGTGCGGGTTATAAAGTAAAGCCAATTGTCCTTCCATAAATCTCTCCGAATTTGCTGCGCGGGCATACCTAGCATTCTTCTTGTCACTGACCATCTTGATTCTATTACGCTCGAACTCATGCAGTTTGTTTAAGTCCTCCTTCTCTTGGGACGTAATAGCTCCTGAGTTGTACTGTTGTAGCTGTCCCCGGCTTCTTCTTACTGGGCCTTTGGCTGCTATGCACTGTGGGCAGTTTGCTATCCAGTCGGCTGTGGCTTGTTGACATCAAACCCAATAAAAATGCTGCTTCAGCTCTCAAGTGTTTTTCTGAGGCTGTTCCACTGAGCCCAATAAGATTTGGCGAGTGGGCTTTCAGCCGAAATTTCATTCCGGGACGATCATCTGTCTTCTTCTTTGGTCGCTAAAGAGTGATTTTTTTGCTATTATCTTTTTGGCAACACTAGTTTTGACAGCTCGCGCACGTTTTGTATCTTGTGTCACTGTCAAACATCTTCAGTTTGGTCTATAATTTAATCATGAATCGTCTTACAAACGAACAACGCTTGCAAATTATTGAATTTTATTACCAAAATGCGTGCTCTGTTAAGAAAGTTCATCGCGCGCTTCTTCCATTTTATGGTCAGTTTAATCGACCTACTGAGGCTTCTATTCGGGCTATTGTAAAAAAATTTCGCACCAAATTTACATTGTTGGACATTAAACCACCAACACGCTTACGTAGAGTGCGAACTGAAGAAAATATCGCAGCCGTATCGGCCAGTGTTGGTGATGACCGTGAATTATCGATTCGGCGCCGTTCGCAGCAATTGGGCCTCTGTTACTCCACTACGTGGAAAATTTTGCGGAAGGATTTGGGTGTGAAGCCTTATAAGATACAGCTGGTGCAAGAATTGAAGCCAAACGACCTACCACAACGGCAAATATTTGGTGAATGGGCTCTTGAAAAGTTAAATGAAGATCCACTTTTTTATCGAAGAATTGTGTTCAGCGACGAGGCTCATTTCTGGTTAAATGGATACGTGCATCTGTCTTCTTCTTTGGTCGCTATAATTTTCCTTAGCATGCTGTCGTCCCTCTGTGCCGCTGACCAGTCTTCATCAGGGCCGATGTGCATTAGCCGAACATCAACAACGCCTTCCTTTTACTCGGTTCTAACACAATGTTTACACTCTAAACAGCAGGGTCTTCTTGAAAGAGCATCCGCATTGTTATGCTTTGTGCCCCTTCTATGCTCAAAGCTGACCCGTTTGCTGTTTCTTGGTGGCGAAACAGATTTACCTCTCTTCCTTGATGCCTTGCAGCTGCGCTGAAAATGACCGAACTTTCTTAGGCTTTTCATTAGTAGCACTTTCTGCCAGCAGTTGTCGGATTGCCACCTTAACGCTAGCGACTAGGTTGTTATCCTCCTCAGACAAAACCTCCATTTCAGTTAATTTGAATATTATCTATATTTTGTTGACCAGGGTTGTAACATTTTGACAACTAGAGATTAATTGGCGGTACTGCCAAGTACATATAGCCACATTGTCGTTTTATTTAAATCTATTTCTAATCTTTGTAACAATATCATTCTTGAGTCTATCATTAGTCTCTGCACAAGCTTTGTGAAAACAACACTACGCATGCTTGTTTTGCATTGTTTACTTGTTTTTTCCTAATCTACACAAAAGTACACAGAGCAACAATGTTGGGAACTGATGTATTTCTTTTTTGAAAATCGTGACAGTAAGCCGCAATATTATATTTGTTTGAAGCAATTATCAAAATGCGACATACAGTTTGTCAAACAATTCTTTTCAAAGTTAAAAATAAATAAAATGTTATAGTTTGCAGTTCTTCATTTCATTTAAAGATATAATATAAGAGAAAACTAGAAAATTGATATTAAAGTAGGAAACAAAATAAGGAAATGGCATTACTTTCCGTGCCATATTATATAACTTATAATTGCAATGTTCATACAATTCCCCCTACTCAATATATTTCGGCATTATATAATTTTATATTACAACAATTCTATGGATCTTTGACAAAAGAACACAGAATTGTTTTTTATTTCGTTTAAAAAGAAATATTTAATATTGTTACATAGTGTACAATGCGGCAGCGACCGCAGCTACTGTTTGCATCAGAATACATGGTATGCGGTATGTTAGTAGTGTGACATACACACTACTAACATACCATAGTAATCCTGAAGGAATTTTGTGAGCTAGTTCAAACATGGTTGATAATTAACTAACTCATTTAAGACTAGCCATAAACTAGCTAAAATCTGATGCAGAAGTGAGCCAGTTGTCTTTGCTCGTTGTAACATAATGTTCAAAGAAAACAACAAACATTTTATATATTTATGCATGTTAAATACACATCAAGAGGAATTTGCCGTTTTTGCACAAGAGAATAAAAAATCCCTTTACGCTCAGAAGCAAAAGAAAAGAAAGAAAAAAACTTGTTATTTCGTCAGTTAGTTTAGCATCAGTGGCTAGAGGTTCAACCTACGTAAGTATTTTTCCATTTCAAATAAAAAAATAATTATTTAATCTTACAAATAATTTCATTTACGTTGTATGTCATCCTTAATGAAAGGTCAAATATCGGAAACTGACAGAAGTTTTCTCTTTAGATCTAATCCTGGAATGCAACATAGACGGAGTGCACGAAAGGGCGCCACTTAAAAAATTTGAAAGGGTTTTTGATGCTTTAAAAGTTGAGATAATTATCTGATTTAACTGATTATTTTAATTTTTAATTAATTTCGTATCACTAACTAGATGCAATTCGTATTAACGGTGCAGATGATACAGGAAAAGCTTAAAAAATACAATAAAATTAATCAAAAAGCAGAATTTTCAAATAGTGTGTACTAAAATGAAATTATTTATTAATTTTACTTACTTGTTTATTTAGTATAATATAATTAAAACTAGTTTTTCAATAATATCAAAATGAAATAAAATTTATCTATTAAATATTATTTTTATAAATAACAAGTTGTTTTACATAGTTACAAAAAATATATTAAAATTTTTTTCTTTCAATAATATAACAAAACCTGTAAATATTTATTTAAATTGAACAAATTTAAAAAAATGAATTGAAAACTATTTTTTGTTATGAAATAATAATATTCTTTTAAATAAAATGCAATAGATATAAAATCTAAAAAATACTACTTTTTTAATACATTAAAGCAATAGCTTAGCTATCCATAGGTATATTCATTTTTCTACACCGAAACTATTTAATATCACTTAGGGCCATTATTACAACTTTATGTTATCTTAAAGTGAGATTTTATCGGTCGGATAAATATATTTTCATTTCCTTTAATCTAAATATGTGCGAAAAAAAATTCGACTTTGCGATAAATTTTATCAGGAGCCTTTATGTTTAAATTACCATATTTCCTTATTATTTAATATGGTAGCAACAAGCATAAGCTTTCTTCACTTGAAAAATTTTTTGCCCGTCTTCTCACAGCTCGCACGATTGTGTCCTTAGATACAGACATTATTTATTGTATAACACAAACTTATATTTTCACAAACAAAAGCTGCATATATTTTTAAAAGGTAAAAACAAGTGCGTCACTTCCACTATAATTTTTCGCGATCTAAATAATCTTTCAAAAGTAGTCGGTAATTGCTAGCGGTATTGCCACACAATAAGATATATACATTTAATATAACCGGCAGGTTGTAATAATGGAAAGTTGCTACCGGCCACTTTATCGATTTGATATGCTAACGTTGGCATTTACTACCACCTACTTTGTCGTCAAGTTGTAATAATGACCCTTAAGCTATGTATACACGAGTAGTAGGGAACTGTATGTGCTTCGACCATTAAAAATATTAAATTTCAGCAATTAAATTTGAAATTTTTCAATTTTAATTGCCAAAATTCTCAAATTTCACAAAATTCTCAAATTTCATTTTGTGTGTGCTCGTGTGTGCATTTTTTCCCACGGTTTAATAGGGGCGTTCACATTGTTGTTTTTTTTTAAATAAAATGTTGGGGTAGGCGTGGGAATTTGTGTCTGTCCATATGTGACCTTGAGAATACATGTCCGTCGGTATGTGAGCGTGGGAATTTGTGTCTGTCCACATGTGACCTTGAGAATACATGTCCGTCGGTATGTGAGCGTGGGAATTTGTGTCTGTCCATATGTGACCTTGAGAATACATGTGCGTCGGTATGTGAGCGTGGGAATTTGTGTCTGTTCATATGTGACCTTGAGAATACATGTCCGTCGGTATGTGAGCGTGGGAATTTGTGTCTGTCCATATGTGACCTTGAGAATACATGTCCGTCGGTATGTGAGCGTGGGAATTTCTGTCTGTCCATATGTGACCTTGAGAATACATGTCCGTCGGTATGTGAGCGTGGGAATTTCTGTCTGTCCATTTACACTGTGTACGCCTGGTGAATAAAAAAATTTAGAAGCATTTTTAGGAATTACACTATTTAAAAAGTGTAGTAGTTATATATGGATACCCTTAATGTTTGTGACTCGTTCCTTCTTGCTGGAGTGAGATTTTTTCTTTTATTTTTTTGCTTATTAAAATTTGGTGTGTTTACTTAAGATTTGTCGTCCAGCAATTCAGTGTTTTTTTTTTTTTTACTTTTTTGCTTGCCATGCTTGAGTCGGGAGGAATAATTTGATTATTCTGATCTTGAAGACGTTGTGAAAAAAAAAATTACTATTGCATAAATATTGAAACTGATGTTTTATTTATTTTATACATGACGATCATCGATGGATTTTGTTTGGGGATCTGGATGGTGGTGCGATTTCTGTATTTTGTAGAATATGAATATTTATGCTATGTTTAAGTGTGTGTGTTTTTTGTGTTCTGAGTGGCGGTTGGAATGTCTGGCTGTCAGACAGTCTGTGTGTGTGACGATTGGTGAGTCTGTATGACAGTCCGCTTTCTTGCTTTCCTGGTCAGTATAAAATGTGATAAGGTGTACATATTCATGCGTACATAAATATCTACAAATTTATTTCATTTACGCATATACATACAAACAAATAATAAGCGTTTATTCTTTGTGCCCAAATATTCCCTTGACCATTTGAATGAATGAATGAACCATTGTGTATGTTTGTTTGTGTGTTCTCTGAAAAAAATAAATATGTATGTAGGTTTTTTGTTTGAAATAAAAAGACATTTATTTTAATTTTTATAAGCATTTATTTAAAAGTTTGTTAACACTTTCATTTTTAAGTAAAATTGCATTCCTTAAGGCACAAACACCATAGTCGTGATAGCTACAATAGAGATATATGGAATGCTTAGTTTCCATTTGTTTGAAATTAATGCAGCCAATGTCTTCAATGTTATAAACTGTTTGATGAATAATTTTTTCCAGCCATTTTTTCTTCTCTCCCCCCTTAACATATATTTGTGAATTTCTTATATTCGATTTTAAAAACTTGCAAACGCTTTGAAATGAGACTGATCCATCATTCCAGTTAATATGATGATAGTTTTTTGTTAACCAAACTGCTTCTCTCTGTTTTTTGGCTGATAAACATGCGAAATCAAAAGGAGGTTTTATGATGAAATTGAACCATTCCTTGTTGCTGAAAACTACAGCTAGTTCTTTTGCGATGAAGTCATTTGAATTAGTTTTGAAACCTTGCAAGTCTACAAAAACAATATCACTATCCATGTTATTTAATTTATAAGAGCTTCCGGACTTGACCTTTTATTAGTATGTATTCTATTACGCGGTCATGAATAAGAACGCAGTAAGCTGATGTTTTTGCTGGAATATTTGTTGCTGTTTCAAATTCAATTTTTATGTCGATTGGTCCGGTATTGAGCGTTTCGTTTTGGTGACTGACATCAACTACAATAATTGGAGCGTTATTTTTAAACTCTTGACCTGTTAGAAGAGGTTGGGGTTGTTTCATGTAGTAGCTTTGTTGGAATCTTAGATACATATCATATAGAATCGCATAGCGCTCATTTTTTAATTTTATATTAAGATCGTCATATGGGTAAGAGGTTGAGTTTGAATGTACTTTTAAGTTAGTAAGATCACAATGAACAAACTTGTTTTCTTGTTGAAAGGCAATCAAGACAAAACGAGGGCGTTCTTTATTAGCGGCCAGTTTAACATTCCATATGTGATTGGTTCCCGTATTAAGGTGTGGATTCATATGACAATCCCAACTACGGAATGCCATTGGTATAGCAGCACCATTATTAAGTATTTTGATCATATTTAATTTACTATGATCAGATAATTGAACATGTGGAATTCTCCATGATATTAGTGAAATTGTAAGTTTTGCTTTCTCGGTGGAAACATTCGAGTGTACAAGATCTTCATCGTTCTTATTACGCAAGAGTATCAATTCATGTTTACCATTTAATAAAACTTTATTGTAGTCTTCAGCGAATCCTAAAAGAGGTTTGAGTGGTACATAGAAATTAAGATTTCCATTTTGAAGATCTATTTTATCAAGTTTATTCCATCCAGCATTTTGTAACACAACGCTTTCCGTAGGTGATAAAGAAACCAAATTTTTTATGGTACTGGTAGCTCCCAAATATCTTGTATGATCAATTTCAATACCATTCAGTTCATAGCGGATTTCATCAAAGAGATATGCAACAAAATTATTTTTCAACTGAAAGTTGGGTGTAGATTTCGATGTTTTTTCGTCTACAACAAGTCCTTCCACATATATATAGCTTTCACTGGGTAACACATATAGATCTTGGTTTTGTATTGAAATTCTTATTTCATCGTTGTTGTTAAAAGACTGAAGGTATGCTATGTATGTGTGATAATCCTTTTTGATAATATTTTCGTCAGATTATATTTATCTAAAACGTCTATTATTGAACTCATTTTGTTTTCAATTTAAAGTTCAGTGACTTGAGAAAACTCTTGTTTGCTGCTGTAAGCGATTTTTGACGAACAGATCTTTTCAATTGTTGCTTAGATTGTAATGTTTGAGAATTAGATGTTGCTGTAGTATTCTTCGATATACTCGTGTTGTATATTATCATTATTTAGTTGTCCTTAAATGTATTCGTATTGTAATTTCCTCACCTCTGAAATTAATTAGGTCGCCGTTTTGATCAACCACGCGAAGAGCTAGTGAACTTATCTCTCTGGAGTTTACTGGCAAATAAATAAGATTTTTGGGAATCTCAACTATTTTATATCCAGCCGGTACATTAATCGGAAATTCATGTAGTGTATGAGCTTTAGAATTATTCATATAAGTATTAACCACAATACTGCTTTCAATCCTCAAGAGATTCACCTTAAAGATATTCACTGGAAGATCAGAGTAATGTTCTTTGTTTGGCGTTAATATTCTGCTATTAAATCCTTAAAGTCTACCTATTGTATTTTCTTTATTGAAATATATTGGTTCTTTAGAGCTGCTGACTTTGACTTGCATTGTATTGTTATTGGCTTCAATCAAATTTTTGTTTTCTGCTCTATATCGTTTGTATTGTTCTTCTATATAGTCAACTATATCATTTAATTCATAAGATCCGATCGGTATTTGAATTACAAGTTCACCGATATAAAATATATTGTTGTAGACATCCACATTCGGGATACTGTTGTATGAATGAAAATCAGTTAGAGCACATTTATAGGTTCCGTTTAAATCAATAGGAGGAAAATAATTAGCAGATAGCTCTGATGAATTGGAGCTCAGAGTCAATGTTATTGACATTGTGACTGTTTGATTGTAAATAAATGAGGTTAAACACACAGTATGATTTATAAGAAGCAGTTTCGTATTTATTGTTTATTTACTAATTTTAAACTAAATTAAATATTGATGCCATTGTTGTTGTTTTTGTTGTTGTTTATTTATTGTATTCTTCCATTTACAATATCTCATCTTTGCTTATCCAAGAATTGTGCTCATTACCAAAGCCCAGCCACTTGACAAACACCTTATGTCCTTTAGTTTTGATAACCTTTTCAACTAGGTATGTATTAGGATATCTGGTTTTTGAAAGTTCTTCTTCATAGAATCCGCCTTTAATAGGATTTCCGCGATAGTCTTCTAATATATATGTTGTAGGATATGTATTTTGTACTCTTTTAATTGTAAAGATTTCTGTTGTCCAATTTGGAGTATAACCTTTTTCAAAAATGTTTTTATATTTGCTTATGCGTACATGATCTCCTGCATTAAATTTTGACATTTTATACATCTTTAAATGACTGTATACTGTGTTTAAAAGCTGTTTTTCATTTGTTGCATTTACTTTAATCGGTGACATTTTAATGGTACGATGAATTTTTCTATTGTATGCATCAAGTAAATCTCTATACATATCAATCCAATTATATGAACCATTTAAGCTAAATTCCTTCCACATCATTCCTTTTAATGTTCTATTGAATCGTTCTACTATTGAGGCTTTCATAGTGCTATATGTTGAGTAGTGATTAATATTGTATTTATTCATCAACTGACTGAAATGTTTATTGAAAAATTCTTTACCATCGTCTGTTTGCAAGTTTTTCGGTATTCGTCCCAATTTGAAAATATTCTCCATTGCCTGAGTACAGTTAGCAAAAATCGATAATTTCTATTGTCTAAGGAATAATTTCCCATTTCAACTAAATCAGCTTGCCAAAGATCATCTATTCCTTTCATCACAACTCTACGACGTACAAAACGTTTTCGAGCCTGCTTATGCAATTCATTTACAACATTTCTCTTTGAAGACATCTTATTTTTCCAGTCGCTGTTTTAAGTGTGTTGTGATCTACTTGATGCACTTGCACCTATTGATACGAACATGTAATTTTCTATTCTATAAATTTTTTCTCGTAGCTCTTCAATTTCCATATCAAAAAGTGATTTATTACCATCCATTTTCTTATTGATATCCTGCAAATGAGCATTAAGATTTTCTAACTGGAAAGCTACTTCTTGTTGCTGTTTTTTGAGTTCAGTTTGCAGAAACAATTTACTGATAACATCGTTTTCCTCCACAGCATTTGCAACATTTTTGATTCTCTTGTATTGGACATCAATGTTTTTGTTCGTATCCATAAAGAAGCCCAACAACTTAGGCTCATTTTTGGTTGAAATTACTTCACTTCTATCGTTAATATAATGCCCAAATTTATCAACGGACATGTTTTATATAAAAATCTATGTATGTATATAGTTTATACAATTATATTAGCTTCACGTAGTTCTTCAATAAGTGAGACAATTTCGTTGTTGTGATTAGTATGGCCTGCAGACTGTGATGCAAGCAGTAGTCTAAGTCGATCTACCAACTCGTTTGGATCATCCCAGTATATATAGTTTGGATTATGAGGGTTAAACTGCATCAAACCCCTTCCTAAATAATTACTTTTTGTTACATCTGATGAGCCTGTATGTTTGTCTCCTTTGAAAAGTTTTCCAATAATATGTTTGTACTTATGGGCTATGCTCCCTTTGATTTGACCATCAGACGTATAGCCTCTCCTGTGGGCATTGGTAGCAAGTAATATTTTTTTATAGATTTCAAGCTCGAATTTATCATAGTTTTTTGGTGCTTCATGAAACATTAAAGAAAAAAGTCCTGGCGTGAGCGCCCATATTTGTCCCCCACCCTGTATCTTATCTTGATTTAACTCGATGGTGCTATTACCAAACCTCCATTCGTTATTATTATCTTTATGTGGACCATAGTTAGTATCTAGTTCGTTTCTCGATTGCAATAGTGATAAGTCGGAATAACTTTCTTCATTATTCGAATTTTGTGAGTAAAAGTCATCTTCATCATAATTACTGCTACTTTTACTATTAGATTGCTTAAACATTTTTTCTTCACATAGTTTCTTGGGCGTATTCGTTTCCAATTTTATTGTTGAGTTCTGAGGATGAAAACTTTCATTGTCATCAATTCCAGTTTCCTTATCACTCGGTTCTTTTTTAACTGGTCTACCAACGTATTTAGAGCTATTGATAAATTCTTTTAAAGGTTCTGTGATAGGCTTGAATGTATCTGTTAATTGCTGATGTGTATATATTTCACCAGTTTTTATACTGCGAAGCTTTTTCTTCAAGATATTTCTTGTTGCCACCAAGTCTTTAAGAATTTGTTCATTCATTTCAGCTATCAGGTCAGTTCAATAGGAGCAGATCAGGATATCAGGTCAGTTTAACAGCTATCAGGTCAGTTTATCAGGTATCAGACCAGTTTATCAGGTACCAGACCAGCTTATCAGGTCAGTTTATCAGGTATCAGACCAGCTTATCAGGTCAGTTTAACAGGTATCAGATCAGCTTATCAGGTCAGTTTAACAGGTATCAGGTCAGTTTATCAGGTATCAGATCTGCTTATCTGATCAGTTACAATAATCACATGTATAAAGTTTGAAGTCAGATTAAATACTGCAGGGTGCATTTGATGAACAGTAAATTATATTATGATGAAGTAATCAAATGACTTTCTATAACGACCATTGTTTAGTTCATTATCTTTACTTATCACCAAAAATCCGTATTTTTCCTTCCAACATTCTCTACAAATTCGTTGAAACATTTCAAAGTTCATGTCGCTAGCAACGTGATCATCATATACATGTTTCATATTTGTTGCATCTTGTTTAAACATAATAATTACATTAGCATTATCTCTTATCAAATGTTTTGAAATCCGCGTGTAAGTCTGACACAAGTAAAATGAGTCTACGTTCTTATGACGACCCATACAAAAATATGCACGTATATTGTTTTGCTTTTCACATGCAACATCATCAAAAATCATAATTGAATTGCTTTTAGCTTCACTAGGAGGAACAACGTCCTCGTTTTCTGCAAATGTGTAGTATCCGATTCCTTTAATTGGTGAAATTAATTTCTTTAGGTATTCATATTTAGGTTGAT
Organism: Linnaemya vulpina; assembly: GCA_963675445.1. NCBI lineage: Eukaryota > Metazoa > Arthropoda > Insecta > Diptera > Tachinidae > Linnaemya > Linnaemya vulpina. The sequence goes on from OY776276.1 coordinate 41,543,527, forward strand.
ATAAAGATTTTGAGTACAAGTAAATATTTTCAAACTTGAGACCATTAGGACTTTCCAGCAAACTAATCATTATGTTAGTTTTTCCACAATTTGAAGGACCAACTATTAATGCTCGAATAGAATTTGGTAACAAGGAACTATGTCTTATTTTTTTACTGTCATTTGAACAAATATCAGCGTTACGAACTAAAATATTTTTATGTTGTTTTATGAAGCGCATTTTAATAACTACTTGCTAAACTTGCGAACAATATCTTTTATTGTAGATTAAATTAATATGGTTGTACTTTATAACAAAAGTTTTAGTCACAAACAAACTATCGTTGGAGAAGGTTTACTAAATAAAGCAATAAATTCTCTACCTTTTGAATTACATCTTCCTGGATACCAGTATTGTGGACCTAGCACAAGATTACAAAAGCGTTTAGATAGAGGAGATAAAGGAATTAACTTATTGGATGCTGCTTGCAAAAATCACGATATTGCTTACTCGAAAAATAAAGACTTAAACAGCAGACATCAAGCTGACAAAATACTTGAAAATACGGCTTGGGAAAGAGTTCTTTCAAAAGATAGTGATCTTGCAGAAAAAACATTTTCATATATAGTCACCAACGCAATGAAAGCAAAAACTAAACTTGGTATGGGTTTTGAAGCAAAGAAAAGGAATACAGTGAAAAGACCATCACCACGAATTCGTATAAATGACAAAAATCTGTTTCATAAAACAATTAAATCAGCAACAAAGATATTGAAGAAGGAAAAACCACAAGATATTAATTCAGCCATTAAGATTGCTCGTAAAGCTATCAGTAAATCTCTTAAGGGGAAAAAAGCTCGTGTTATAATACCGCGTATTATAAATGTTCCAAAAATTGGTGGTTTTTTGCCCATAATACCGATTCTAACTGCTCTAGGTGCACTTGGTAGTCTAGCAACTGGAGGTGCCTCTATAGCTAAAGCTGTAAATGCAACAAAGAATGCAAAAAAACAACTTGAGGAAGCCACCAGACACAATAAGGCAATGGAGTCTATTGCTGTGGGAGAAGGACTGTACCTTAAACCATATAAAAACGGTTATGGACTTGTTTGTAAAGATCATTCAAAAAACTATTAGAAATGCTACCCAACAGACCATTATCAGAATTTTCAAAATATATTCCACACTTTAGAGGAGTTTATATGTTGGATTCACTACCAAAACGACCAAAGACTGTAGAGTGTGGAATAATCAATTTGGATTTATCAACAGGCCCAGGTACTCATTGGGTAGCATACTATAGGAACAAGAATGAAAAACAATATTTCGACAGCTTTGGAAATTTACAACCTCCTCTAGAATTAATCAAATATTTAGGTACAAATATTCAATACAACTACAATCAATATCAAAACTTTAATACATATAATTGCGGTCACTTATGTTTGAAATTTCTTTATGATATAACCAAAGATATTAAATAAAACACAATCATATATATTTATATACATACATATTTAAAAACATTTTCTTTTTTATTATTATTATTTTTTTTTTCTTGTTAAGTACAAAATATATGAACATAACATATTTTTTACTGCCAAACGGGGTACTGGGAGTTTGGTATTAAAAACTCGTTCATCTCGCTTTCTAAGATCAGGTTTCGCTCTCCTTTTCTTTGTAGTCGATATTTATTATTCGAAAGATCTTCTAATTCTGCATTGGTCAATGCATTGTATCGGTTGGGGAGAAACATTATGTGGTTTTCCAGCTCAAGTTGAACTGTTTCCCCATACTTTGTTGTTACTCGCTTTGCACGTACGATAGTGTGTTTGGATAATTCATCTAGATCCTTTATATGGATTAAGGATTTTGTATTGTACGAATTAAATTTTTCCACTAGATCCATTGCGGTAGAAATTTTTCACAACTTATAGCTTTGAACTTTTATTGCAAACTAATCTCGATTTTAGCTTTCTAGACTGTAAGAAGCTTAACAGGAAATCATTATACAATGATTTTTTTGTTTTATTTTTGACAAAAGACGAAGTGAGGAAAAATTAAATATATATATATATATATATATATATATATATATATAAGTATTTAAAACTAAGTAGTTGGAAAAGGATAGAGAGATGTCATATATACGTATTCATTTTTTTGAGTCGAATTTTAAATTATTTTCTGGACTAAAAACGCTGACATCGTTTTTTTTTTAATTTCATAACATACACCTTAGTACTGGTTCGTTGAAAACAATTATTAGTAGAGAACTAACAGTCAAAAAGATCGGAAGTAAATTTTAGTAATAGTATAAAATATTTCATAAAATCATGAGTGACATTAGAAACAAGCTCGCACAATTCTTAGTTGATTTTGAGAGATGTGTAATATACGAACACATGGAAATGGTGAAAATGTTCCTCGATATGTTGAATGAAAATGATGATTTTGGTATAATGGAAGATGAGGACAAGGACGATGGTCACTTTAAGTCTTGTCCATGGAGCCATCCAGATTGTGAGGAGGGGCCAGATACCTGCCGGTGCTCCGTATTTTACTTAAGAAAAATGATGATAAATCATTTAATTAATTCATATTATGCAGTATTTCGATGAAACTAAATAATAAATCACCAAACAAAATAAAACAAATTCAGAATGTTTTTTCATTTTAAATATATTTGTACAATTTTTTTTGTTTATTTCTCTTAACAATACAACAATTTTTTTTACTTATTAATAGATTTAACTACTTAAATAAACATAAAAATTATTACTTAAAAATAGGGATACAGTTATAGCACTGCTTCTTCCTCTTCTAGTCTTGAAATTTCCCACAGTAGCATGTCAAGTTCATAATCAGGATTAGTTTCCTCGATTCGAAAATGATACCATGCATATGTACTCATCTTATCACTTCTTATTTTTCTTTTATCGTCTGCATAATTTAATACTACTTTATTTATTTCATTTGTATAAATTTGATGAATTTTTGATTTAAATGTTAGCATATCATCATACACAGTCGACTTATTGAATAAGCAATTTCTATATGAAGCTATACTATAATTATTAAGAATGCACTTCTTTACTCCTTTCGATTTTTTAATATCACTTTGATGTTGCACACTAAAAGAGTACATTTTTGACCGCAATCCTACAAATTCCTTCATTACCTTTCCACAATTTTCATCCTTCATCATACCCAATACCTTTTTGTTTACCAGAGGAAATCCATATACATTGTCTTTTGGGTAATCTGATGTATCAAACTTATGGTCGACGTCAGTTTTTATGTCAGCATAAAAGTCTTCTGTTTTTACTGTGTAAATGAAAGAGTCAGTGTCCATATAATTCAGTGATAAGTTTGACTTGAATTTGGGTTGCATGTACCCATAATGGAAATCATACATTTTCCATTTGGAAAGCTCTAATACACAAAACCCTAAATATATAGGCTTATTGTAATAGGTTTTCACTCTATTCATTTCAATCGCTACCATATTCTTAGAAAATATTGACAAACTATGAAAATTAGGTTTAGATATCCAATCTTGAGCTCCTAAATGATTACAGTTTGTCCTTTTCCAGTTCGTAACTATTCGTACATCTTTTCTCTTTTCCACATTCTCCATAGTTTTACCGTATACTGCATTATTTAACAATTTGAAAAAATTTTTTTCAAAAGTATTTTTTGCAGTAGCCCTATGTTTGGTATTCAAGTCTATATAACTTTTCAACCAGGTTGATTGCTTATAGGTGAGAATTCGATGTACTTTCTTTAGAACTAGACCATACTGTAAACATTGTTTAAGAACTCTATAATGTATGACATATGTTTGTTTTGATGAAAAATCTGCAACTAATTTAATGTGCTTTGTTTGCAAAATTTTCTTATTTTCTGGACAGAAAGGTAGGTCATTGTGAGAGTCATGCAAATGAGAAGGACAGTCTAAAGTAACTTCATAGACATATCCAACACTTGAGTTATCACCTATGGTTTTAGGATCCAGATTTAGCTCTTCAGCTGACAGCCATCTGAATCCACCATAAGGTAAATACTCAGACATAGGCCAACCGTAGAGGTTATTTGCGTCTAAGTACACAATAAATTCTGAGGGCTTTTCTCTATCGAAATCAGGTAGATATTTGTTGTTAGCCTTTGAATATCGGTTACTGCATTGCACAAGTCCACCTCGTATTCCTTTCTTGAAGAAATTGTACATATCTATGTCCGTCAAAAGCTCTAGTTCTATATTAGTGTACTTTAGCATAGCATCCCACGATTGTCCTGGTGCAGTGTAGTATTGACATGGATCTAAGTGGTAGATGTTCTTGCAAACCTTTCTAAAACTTTCAAATATATCTGCAAGTAAGAGCACATCCGTTTTTAAATATACTTCCATGTAATCTTGCAAGGTTTTGCAGCCGAAAGCATTCAAAACTTCTTTTGCATGCTCATAGTCTTCAATCGAGCACTCCTTATTATTGAGATGGTTGAAGAAATTTTCCCTTGCTGGAAGTTCACCAACATTCAATTTTTCAAAAGAATTAAGAAATTCATAGGGAAAGACACCTTTTCTTCTCACTAGATCAAACTCTTTTTTTGTTTTAAATTGTCTTTTAATGATGTGAAAGTCTTGTTCTGAAAGATTATTAGCTAAAGATTCTAAGCTTTCAGGCATAAAGCGAATTGTGTCTAAAAATCTAAGTTCAAGGTTGTAGTTGTCGGTCATTTTTGAAAATCTAGATAGTGATATGTATAATTCTTTGTTGAGCGGAAGGACTTTTATATTGTCAGATTTTTTACCCAACTCTTTAACAAAAAGATGCGCGTCATAAGATGAATAATTGTGGAAATAGATTGGTATAAATTTTGGAATTTTAAATTTTAAATTGCATCTATTATGAGCTGCTCCTCTAAATTTACCACTTATGTGGCAGTGATCTCGCACTCTATCATTGCCTAGATATTTATGACAAATGTGATAATTTATCGCATTTCGAAAATTAAAATTTTCGAAAGGAGTTAAAGCATCCATTTCCCTTTTATTTACTAGATATTCATTATAAATATCTTCACAATCTTCAATCAAATTTTCTACAAACTTTTCTGCTGCATCCCTCCCTGTATATAATTTAAACTTATCTAAACTACCATTATGCTTACATTTAATATAATAACTAAAAGCACAAGGAATGTGCTTTTTGCGATACCTACTTTTGTCACTTACTCTAATATTAACCACCTCCAGTATGCATTCAAAGTCTGCATACACAACAAATGGTACATCCATTTGTCGTTGGTGGTCTTTAAACTGCAACACGGCATTTTCCTCAGACGGCAGGTCCGCAACAATTTTCCCACATTCTTCTTTATGTCGCTCTAACGTCCTCTCATTGTGGGTGTATTGGAGACAGCTGTTACAGAAGACAAGTTTTTTGAAGTGCTTGGTAGTCTGAGATTTTAAAAGTCTGTGGAAAGAAAAAAGTTATAAGAATATATATTAATATACTTACGTAAATAAATGTATGTTTTATTACTTACTTTGATATATTTGTTATAAGAATATAATGCTGATATCCTTCAGCATTTTCTAATAATAACAAATTAATATGTTTAGCTTTTTCATTCTTGGTGTTATAGAATGGTCCAACAATCTCATTGCTTTCATCATTGTATCCGAACACATTGACGCTAATATTTGGATTGCTTTCTTCAAATATCCTGATACTCTTTAACGCCAACGGAAACTTTAAATTTTTGAAATCAATCTCAATTCCGTTTTGCAAACATATGATATCAGCGCTGATGTCTGCAATGTTGTATGAGCAGCAACTTTGTGGTCTTTTAATATCAGATGTATCCAGTGCAGATATTATTGCCCATTTAAAACAATAAATGTCATTATTTTCAACATTTATACATGCCTTTTTACTTTTTAAGTTCTCCGGCGTACTTATCCAGTTCGATCCTCTCACCAAAGATGACTTATTTATAGCGATTTCGAGGCGAACAATTCTAATTAAAGTCCATCCTGAATCCCGTTCTTGAAATTCAGACATTTTGTTGTGGATTTCTTGAAATTACTTTGGCATAATTTCCTCAACATCATCTCCAATGCACAGCAGATCCATCTTTGCCCGGTGAGAAATAGTACACAATTCCATATCATCGCTTATAATTTTAATATACTCTCCAATAAGAGTAATATTAAATTTAATAATGTTGTGTACGGCAAGACTATTTTGAAGTCTTTCTTTGATGATATGTTTATTATCCACAATAACATCTTCAAATAGAATACAATCTTTATTTACTGGAACTCCAAATGTTGTAATATTATTTTTAAAAGCACTATTTATTATATAATATTTGCATTCATTTGGAGCTTGAGACAGTAGATCATCCAAAGAATTTGAGATATCCATTTCTACTTAATTATTTTGTGTATTTGCCTGATCATGTGGAATAACTTGACTTATATCCATGTCTTGAGAAGGATTATCTACGGGCAAATAGCTGGGGTAATAATTAGGCATATTATTTTGCTGCAACTGTATAGGTACGCTATATTCAATGGGATATGGAATCTCCATAGGTGCTGTGAATTGGTTGGTTGACACTGGATACGGATATAAAGGATACGCTGGTACCTGCACTGGATACTGATACTGCACTGGGTACTGATACTGCACTGGGTACTGGTACTGCGCCGGATACTGATACTGCAAATTGTTGTGGACCATTGAGTTGTATTCATATATTGAGGGTTGTATGGACTGTGCGATTTGTTGATATGTTGCTATGGGGTTGCACGCAGATGTTGGGGATTGTATCGACTGTTGCACTTGTTGTGGTTGAACATGACCTTTGCAATGTTCTAAATAAGATTTTTGGTATTTATATACCTTATTACAGATATTGCACTTGAAAATTGATGAACTCATTTTTTTTTTTATATTTTGATTTACACTTATAAAAATTATTTTGGTTATAGTGTACTTTTTTATTAAAAAATATATTGATTGCTTGAATAACATGTAATATTACAAGGATTTTTATATATATATATATATTTAAATTCTGTCTTTGCTTAAATTATATGACACACTCTTATTTTTTGATATACAAATAATATGTTTTTTGAGAATATGTATTTATTTTCTGTCTTAGATTTATTAATAACACACAAGGAATTTTTTAATAGTCACGACTTGTTACTTTTAGATACAAAAATGTACTGAATTTTATCCTAAAAATTTAGATTAATACAAATTCGTGAAAATTTTGTTTTGGTATAGTACGCTTCATTCCAACAAAGTAGCTTTGCGTTACTTTGCAAAAGTAGCGTATCTGGTGATAGAAACGGTTAAGATTAAAAAATTAGAAAAGAAACTGCTACGTGGACAAAACGTTGTGGTATCTGATATACACAGAATGCCGAGGCATGCTTATGCATGCCTCTACAATACAAAATGTTTAAGGGAATGAAACTGCTACGTAGACAATATTTATGTAAACAAAAATTTTGATAAGTGATATCTACAGAGTACAGAGACATGCTTGTGCATGCAGACACGTTACAAAGTTTTGAAAGGAATGTGATATATACAGAGTACGGGGACATGCTTATGCATGCCTCTACGATACAAAATGTTTACGGGAATGAAACTGCTACGTGGACAAAACATTGTGGTATCTGATATACACAGAATGCCGAGGCATGCTTATGCATGCAAATACGTTAGAAAATATTTAGGAGAATGAAACTGCTACGTAGACAATATTTATATAAACAAGCATTATGATATGTGATATACACAGAATACGGCGGCATGCTTATGCATGTAGAGACGTTCCAAAATTTTGTAGCAAAAGAAACTGCTACGTGGACAAAACATTGTGGTATCTGATTATACACAGAATGTCGAGACATGCTTATGCATGCCTCTACAATACAAAATGTTTAAGGGAATGAAAGTGCTACGTAGACAATATTTATGTAAACAAAAACTTTGATAAGGTATATCTACAGAGTACAGAGACATGCTTGTGCATGCAGATACGTTACAAAGTTTTGAACGGAATTTGATATATACAGAGTACAGGGACATGCTTATGCATGCCTCTACGATACAACATGTTTACGGAAATGAAACTGCTACGTGGACAAAATTTATGTAAACAAACATTATGATATGTGATATACACAGGATACGGAGGCATGCTTATGCATGCAGATACGTCACAAAATTTTGTAGCAAAAGAAACTGCTACGTGGACAAAACATTGTGGTATCTGATAAACTACAAAATTTTTGTAGCTTCACAAGTTTTCAAAGCAAAATTATCAAATTTTGAAGTTGAGCTTTTATTTCCACAATGAAGCCCTTCTGGTACACACCATTATATCGGAGACTTCAGCGTCACCATTTGAAGGAGTATTTAAGAAAAGCCAGACAGGAAGAGTTCGAGAAACATCTTGAAGGAGATGAGGAACTTTTGTTAGAGCTGTCATCGCAGCCAACATCTGCACCTGAGATATCAAATCCTTCGAATGCAGAATACGATGATATGCTAACAGGCGATGAGGATCACTTTTTAGCGGTGTCTTCGCAGCCAACATCTGCACCTGAGATATCAAATCCTTCGAATGCAGAATACGATGATATGCTAACAGGCGATGAGGATCACTTTTTAGCGGTGTCTTCGCAGCCAACCACAACAGACCATCGAAGAGAGGTAGCAATCAAACCTCAAATAGAAATATTGAGTGTTGAAATACTACCAAAAATAGATATACCTCTTTTTCTTGCGATGTATGGAGACGATCAACTGTTGTTAGAGGCAGCGGACGTAGTAGAGCCAAATTTAAATTGAGATATAAATAAAAATATATACATAATTTGATAAATATTACATATTAATAAAAATTAAAACAATGCATATGTTTAAACAATGGTTCATTCATGCATTCAAATGGTCAAGGGAATATTTGGGCACATAGAATAAACGATTATTATTTGTTTGTATGTATATGCGTAAATGAAATAAATTTGTAGATATTTATGTACGCATGAATATGTACATCTTATCACATTTCATAGTGACCCACTTGCGCAAAATCCAGGAAAGCAAGAAAGCGGACTGTCATACAAACTCACCAATCGTCACACACACACACAGCCTGTATGACAGGCAGACATTCCAACCGCCACTCAGAGCACAAAAAACACACACACTTAAACATAGCATAAATATTCATATTTTACAAAATACATAAATCGCACCACCATCCAGATCCCCAAATAAAATCCATCGATGATCGTCATGTATAAAATAAACAAAATATCAATTTCAATATTTATGTATTAGTAAATTTTTTTTTCACAACGTCTTCTAGATCAGAATAATCAAATTATTCCCCCAGACTCAAGCATTGCAAACAAAAAAGAAATAACTGAATTGCTGGACAAAATGTCGTAAGTAAACACACACCAAAATTAAGAACAAACAAAAAATAAAAGAAGAAATCTCACTCCAGCAAGAATAAACGAACCACAAACATTAAGGCCATCCATATATAACAACACTAATGCAATAGTGTAATTCCTAAAAAAATGTTCTAATGTTGCTAAAAATTTCTTATTTTCTATTAGGCTATAGCACACATAGATAGACAGAATTCCTACGCTCACATATGGACAGACACAAATTCCCACGCTCACATACCGACGGACATGTATTCTCAAGGTCACATATGGACAGACACAAATTCCCACGCTCACATACGGACGGACATGTATTCTCAAGGTCACATATGGATAGACACAAATTCCCACGCCTACCCCAACATTATTAAAAAAAAAAAACAACAACAATGTGTACACTCCTATTTAACCGAGGCAAAATACACACACACACAAATTAAAGTATCAAATTACTAAAAAAAATCAATTAACATAAATTTGGCAATTAAAATTTCAAAATTTTAAATTTAATTGCCGAAATTTGACAATTTTAATTGGTCTCGCACATACAATATCCTACTACTGAACACATTGTTCTTTTAAAGGGCATTAAATATATTCATATTAATTTTTTTTAATACTTCCACGAGTGTATTTACACTTGACAATGAAATAAACGAGTGTAATTGAAATATTTACCCTTGAAAATGAAATAAAGGCATTTAAATTTTATTTAAAAAAATTTATATTCGAAATTGTATTTTACAACTAAATCTGAAGCAAATGAAAATATGTGTATTATGTATTATTACACTTTATAAGAAATACAATTTTTACATTTAGATAAACTATAGAAATTTATTATTAAATTTTCTTGCTTCTTCTTGGAATTCGAAATTTTTTCTTCTATAATTCGCACAGCGACAGGTATCAGGCCCACATCTAGTAGTTTCTTTAGACCAAACACAATCCTCATAATGTTCACCAAATAATGCTCCAAATATGATTGAATGTTAACAAGTTCTTGTTTATGTTCGTTGGAAATGATGTTGCAGAAATTTGTTAAGAAATTATATATTTCTTTTAGTAGCATATTGTTTATTACTGAATACTCATATGTAATGTTTGTGAATAATCTTTAACGTTAATTGTTCTTGCATTTATATCACTTATACCGCGACTAACTATACGATTTGATTTCTCTTGATAGTCGCTTTCATTTTCATTTTATTTGCTATATTAATATAAATATAGGCTAATTGTTCTAACTTTCTTAAAATCTCAGAAAGACAGGATGACAAATATTCCTAGGCACACAGGAATTTTATTCAACTTACACAGCAGAGCAGAACAGCTGTTTTCGAAAGTCGCAACTCTTTCATCATCAGTGTTCATTTGTATTGTGTTTGTCACCACTTTTTAGGTGGCTTAGTTGAATGTGATAACAGTTCCTATTTACACAAATTTTATTAGGAAAAACAATCCGAGAACTGTATCAACCTGATGTTAACACGTTTTTGTTTTAATACCCGTGTTACCGTTTGATTATTTTCTTCATGTCCCATTTTTCTGAATTTTATACTTAAGTACATGTGAACGTTTTTCCAATTTTCATTGGTAGCTCAAGCCTAAGCTCAAATTGTATGTGATTTTTATTTTAATGAACATTTTATTTTTGCTATATTAATATTTATAAAGGCTAATTGTTCTAACTTTGTTAAAATCTAAGAGCGACATGATGATAAATATTCCTAGGCACACAGGAAAGTCAACATCAATTTTATTCAATTTACACAGTAGAGCAGAACAGCTGTTTTCGAAAGTCGCAACTCTTTCATCATCAGTGCTCATGTGTATTGTGTTTGTCACCACTTTTTAGGTGGATTAGTTGAATGTTATAACAGTTCCTATTTACACAATTTTATTATGAAAAACATGGGTATTAAAACAAAAGCGTGTTAACATCAGGTTGAAACAATTCTCGGATTGTTTTTTTTTGGATTTTTAGAACAATCATCCTATATAAATATTAATATAGCAATAAATATTGAGTTTGCGATAAGCATAGTTACTATAATATCTACATCGCAGTTTTATTTCTAAATCTTCATATTTGAAGTTGAAGTGTCGATAGAATACCCCAGAACTTTCAATAATACCACCAATATTATTTCCCTTTTCAATAAAATCCATCCTAAATGCTTCGATTGCTTCATCTATAGTATCATTATACATCTGATCATAAGATTTTGTAGTTGTTGATGTTGTTGTAATTTCATCATCATTTTTCAATTGAAGTGATAAATGTACTCTTACATTCACAGTGCCATTTTGATGTTTAATTTGAAAGTCTAAATATTTGCTAGTTTCACCATCTAACTTAACATATTGTTGTTGTTGTTTATAAGGATTTTGATTACTCTGGATTACAATGTTGAAATGAATAAGAATTATCAAAAATACTGAAGCGAATGAATTCATATTGTTTTCCTTTAACGATTGATGGTACACTAGTATGAAAACAATATTCGATAACCATTTTCGATAACCATACGTTTGAGTATAATTTTTAACATCAATTATGTTTATTTTATTTAATTTATGTGAAAAATCAAGTATTCGAACTCTTTCGATTTCACCATTACTTAATACAACCATTAACCTCACGATATTCATAACAACTTATTTTCAGGTATCGTTGCTCGTATGTACTATCATATGTACAACGAATAGGAACATCAACATTATCATATTTAATATTAAAATGTCGGTAAACTTACTCATTAGAGTCCAGTATACCACCAATATTTGATTCCTTTCCAATTAATTCCTTACGAAATGCCACTATAACGTCACCTACTGTAAACAATTTTTGGGATGATAATGAAGCGTTTTCACTTATTTTCTTATATGAATCAGTAGTTATTAACAAAAAATAATTATAGAAAGATTGATTATTCTGAGTTTCATCATTCAAATCCTCTTCCTTATAGTTTTTCTCCTCTTTTTCATCTTCTTCAAAGAACGATGTGGATATAGCAGTAGTAGTAGTAGATATTGATGTTATATCAATATCATCATTCATTTGATAATCACTATATTTTGTTTCTAAAACTTTACTTTCTTTTAACATTACAAATGATATATTAATTTTTAAAATATCTTCGTTGGGGAGTGTAAAATTAGATTCTAAACTTTTTGTGTTGTCTTCTATAAGTGGAGTACTGATAACAGGCATTGGTAGTGAAATACCGTATAACACTTTTAATATAATGAGTAAATGAAAAATGATAAATTTCGATTTACGTTTAGTAAGCGATATTCTATACACACTGTATAAAGGTTAGGGATGATATGATAAAAACACTTTAATATTGCTTCCTTATACACCCTACAATATTTTTTAATTCTTCAGTTTCACAATATTGCTATATTCATACCTAACCTTAATAAATCATAAATTAAAGAAAAACAAATCAGTTTTCATTAAAAAAACATTTATTTTTCTTAATATAATGTTTACAATATTTTTTTATTTCATTAGTAAGAGAAATATATTCAAACATTCTATCATGAATAATTAAACAATATGCAGACGTTCCGGTTGGTATATTATTATCAATTTATTATTCATTTTAGTCTGTTATGTATCTGATAACGATCTGCTTTATATCTGTTATGTATCTGATGACGATCTGCTTTATATGTGATCTGTATCTGGTTACAACCTGCTTTATATCTGATTGTGGGAAAATTAATGTGATGATTAGTTTCATAGAAAGTCCTAATGGTCTTGCCTTTAAAAACATTTACATTTATTCTAAATCATTATATTAACCAAAGTATATTTATCTAAAGACATTAATTAATCCAATAAAAGAAATAAATCTGTTCACATTTTCGGAAAATGAAAAAGTTCTAAGTCCGACTGAAGCAAAACCACAGTCTATAATTATATTTGATGATGTCATTTGTGAAAAACAAAATACTATAAGAGATTACTTTTGTATTGGCAGACACAAGCATATAGATTGTTTTTATCTCTGTCAAACATATACAAAAATTCCTAAACATCTAATACGTGACAATGCAAATATATAATGATAATGTTATTGGTGATATATCGTTTAAGGATTTTACAAATATTTGTGGGGAGTGATGGAGGGATAGATATGGATTTGCAGTTGTAAGCAAGGATGATGCTAAAATTAAAGGAAGATATAGAGCAGATTGTAACCAGATGCAGTGCAGATATAAAGCAGATCGTAATCAGATATAAAGCAGATCGTAAACAGATACAAACCAGGTCATAACCATATATAGACCAGATACAAACCAGATACAGATTAGATACGGATCAGATACAGACCAGATCAGATATAAAGCAAGTTGTAGCCAGATACAGATCAGACAAGAAAAATATTAAAGGAAAAATAAAAATAAAATTAAATGAAATAGATACAAATAATTCGTTAGAAGATTCATTTAAACCCATAATTAAACCTTTGAATATGATAAGTGAAAAAATTGCTAATTATCAATTAATAATTTTGTTAAAAGATGAGATGAAATCTAAAAAAAACGTCTAAACGCAAGTTAAATGAGGAAACAAATGATGGTGATGATCGATCAGATAATTATCATACAGAATACAATCAACCTAATGAAGATAAAACAGATACAATACTTACACCACTTCAGATGATAATAGTTTCGATGAATGTTCTGATAATTATGATGATGCTGAAAACTATAATCAAGTTATTGAAAATGATAATAAAAATAATACTAAATCTACACTTGAAAAAATATTAAATTGCTTCTAAATAATAATCAAATACATAAAGCTTATGGCTTCAACATAGACAAAGCGGAAATTGGCGATATGCAAATAACGAACTAAAATTTAATGTTGACAACTATTTGCAATTGGGAAGTACAAAGTGGAATATGACACCTGGATTATTTGAATTATTATTTCATTACATTACACTGACAAAGGTTTAGAGAATTAGAGAGAAATGTTAATGACTGTATATAAACGTAATTTTTAAGCTGAAGGTCAAAAAAAAGGTTCAAATTCATTTAAATATCAACATGTAATTAAACCATTAATTAATACGATATTAACAAAGGGCAGTGGACACTTGTTAAAATCGTTTACTTCTTCCATCAGAGGTTGCTGGTCATAATAATCATAAAAAATAAATAATATCTATAGTTGAAGAACTTAGAGAAGTTAATATAATTTACTAAATGAGTTTTAAATATATTTATACGATCAGAATAATATATATATATATATATATATATATATATATATATATGATGAAAGAGAAATAGTGGATGAGCTACATAAACAAGCGAGAAAAAATTTTAAAAGAAGACTAGTTATTGATCTAGTTGAGATGGGGAATTATGAAACAAAGAATAACGGATATCGATATCTGCTAACTGTAATAGATACATTTTCAAAGAAAGCATTTGGTGTAGCGGTAAAAATCAAAACTGCCTTAAATGTAACGTATGAGAAAAATCTTGTACTTATTAGCGGTTATTTCAATTTTTGTGTGCCATTGAAAAAATTGCTAGGATTTGCTGAAGATTTTTATTTGAATTCTATCGTTCGGCTATAGGTCATGTTTTGAAAAAATCCATAAACATTAAATATTTTTCTTATTTAATCTTATCTTCCCAATATTTCGAATAGCTTCGCTATTCACCTTCATGGGAACACTGTTGGGTACAAAACAATATATTACAATTACATAATAAAATTACAATTACATACATGTAAATTAAAAATTAAATAAAAATAAAAAAATAGATAAAGTTGACATATTTTCAATATGTCGATCGTCTGTAGTCCTTAGCTGCGAAAACTGATTTGTTTATGTTATTCCTTATGTTTGTTTATCACACTTCTGTAAATTTGAGTGCATTTTTCTGTGTCTTGTTTATAGTTAAGTCTTTTCTCTGCAGGAACGTCAATTATGTTTAACATCTCTGAAGACCAGACTAACATCTCATAAATCAGACATAAGAATGAAAAACAAACCTATGGAGCAAAAAACTGCACTTACGGCCCACTGTGCAAAGAAAAATCATGCCACATTTTGATAATGTAAAAATATTACAACCAGAAAACCATTATTCCAGGAGATTTACTTTAGAGAGGTTAAATATACGGTGGGTATCCAACAAATTTTATTTATGACCCTTTTGGTAAAAATTTATTTCCTTTTGGCTTAAGGGCTTTGTTTAACACTACTGCATCACAGCCAAATACTTTGAAATGAATTACTGATGGTAGCTTTCCTGTCCATCTTTCATATTTCTAAGATACGTAGCCTTGTTAACAGCTTCACCCCATAAACTTTGTGGTGATTTTCACTGCTCTAACATACTGCGCGCCATTTCGACTAGAGTTCTGTTGACCCTTTCTGTAATACCATTCTGCTGTGGCGAATAGGTACTATTCGTTACGTTAGTTGATGTACTATTCCTCTTTTGGGAAAAAAATCTTTATATTTAGAGTTTATAAACTCCCTTCCGTTGTCACTTCTAACAACTTTGATTTGGCGGCCAGTCTGCTTCTCCGCAATCGCAGTGAAATTAGCAAATGCTTCAAACGCATCACTTTTATTTTTAAGAAAACAGGTTGTAGTATACCGAGAATAGTCGTCAATTAATGTCATAAAGTATAAAGATCCACCAACAGACTTTGTACCAATCGGACCACATAAATCCGTATGAACTAGTTCTAAAAAATCCTTTCTTTGTATATTTGAATAAGATTTGTACGGTTTGGTTGAAATTTTATTCACAGCACACGTGACACAATAAATTTTATTAGGAACTTTCAAATTCAAATCTTTCACCATTTTTTTAGCTGATAACTTATTCAAATCATTTCCGTTGATGTCTCCATATCTTTTATGCCACTTTTGTATAATATTTGCTTCATATATATAATTTACACTTTCTATATTTTCCACAATATATACTTTTGCAATAAACAAACTATCATTCAGATCAGCTGATAAAATATTTCTATATTTACTTTTCATGAAAGCTTTATTATTCTGAAAGTTAACAGAATAACCCGCGTTTACAATTTTATTTATGGAGATAAAATTTGAATGTAGATTTGGCACATAAAAAACATTTTTTAATGTAAGATTACAGAATTCTCTCTGAAATTTTACATCACCAACCCCTTCAGCTCGTACGTTGTTCCCTATTAAGAATAAAATGATCTGATACATCTTTTAAGCTTTCATGTAATGAGCAAGCTAATTCTGTTTTTTCGTTGCCTTTACATTGAGAAAGATAATGTCGCTTTTTTCTGCAACGAAAACATTTTACGTTATTTACATTTGTATCACAAAGGTTCTTATCAGATAGATAAACCCTTTTGCCTTGTGATCTGTATTTGTTAAATTTTTTGTTCCTTGTACAAACGTTCCTCGAGTTTGCTGCAAACACAGATTCACTCTGGTTGTTATTTTTACTTGACTGCTGATTTTCTTCTTCCAGAATATTGGAAATCAATTTATCGTAACTCGGCAAACTGTCTCTGCTTTCAATAGCAATTACGAAACTTTCTAGTTCGTCTGGTAGACTGCACAACAGCAAAGTTCTCAGCAAATCATCATTCAATACAATATCAATTTCTTTCAATTCGTCAACAACAGAACTAAATATATTGATTTGTGTGGAAAATGATTGGTTAGTGGTAAACTTGAAACGAACGAGTTTTTTAAGCAAGTTGACTTTTCTTGGTGCCATATTAGTAGTAGGGAACTGTATGTGCTTCGACCATTAAAAATATTAAATTTCTGCAATTAAATTTGAAATTTTTCAATTTTAATTGCCAAAATTCTCAAATTTCACAAAATTCTCAAATTTAATTTTGTGAGTGTTCGTGTGTGTATTTTTTCCCACGGTTTAATAGGGGCGTTCACATTGTTGTTTTTTTTTAAATGAAATGTTGGGGTAGGCGTGGGAATTTGTGTCTGTCCATATGTGACCTTGAGAATACATGTCCGTCGGTATATTTTATTATATATTTAGGAGAATGAAACTGCTACGTAGACAATATTTATATAAACAAGCATTATGATATGTGATATACACAGAATACGGCGGCATGCTTATGCATGTAGAGACGTTCCAAAATTTTGTAGCAAAAGAAACTGCTACGTGGACAAAACATTGTGGCATCTGATTATACACAGAATGTCGAGACATGCTTATGCATGCCTCTACAATACAAAATGTTTAAGGGAATGAAAGTGCTACGTAGACAATATTTATGTAAACAAAAACTTTGATAAGTGATATCTACAGAGTACAGAGACATGCTTGTGCATGCAGATACGTTACAAAGTTTTGAACGGAATTTGATATATACAGAGTACAGGGACATGCTTATGCATGCCTCTACGATACAACATGTTTACGGAAATGAAACTGCTACGTGGACAAAATTTATGTAAACAAACATTATGATATGTGATATACACAGGATACGGAGGCATGCTTATGCATGCAGATACGTCACAAAATTTTGTAGCAAAAGAAACTGCTACGTGGACAAAACATTGTGGTATCTGATAAACTACAAAATTTTTGTAGCTTCACAAGTTTTCAAAGCAAAATTATCAAATTTTGAAGTTGAGCTTTTATTTCCACAATGAAGCCCTTCTGGTACACACCATTATATCGGAGACTTCAGCGTCACCATTTGAAGGAGTATTTAAGAAAAGCCAGACAGGAAGAGTTCGAGAAACATCTTGAAGGAGATGAGGAGCTTCTCCTAGAGCTGTCTTCGCAACCATCTTCATCTAACCCACTCCAAAAAATAGATGAAGAATATGAAGAGATGCTGACAGGTGACGATGACCTATTTTTGAGCATCAATACTCAGCCTGCCGAAGCTGGTAGTGAATCCAATAGAAGTGAGGTAACCAACAAACCGCACATAGAAATATTGGAAGTCCAAATGCTCCCAAAAATTGATGTCCCAATGTTTCTTGCATTATACGAAGATACCAACGATCAATTGTTGATAGAGGCAGCTGACGCAGTGGAGGCAGCTTTATATTAAAAAATATATGTAAATGTATGTATAAATATTACATATTAATAAAAATTAAAACAATGTATATGTTTAAACAATGGTTCATTCATTCATTCAAATGGTCAAGGGAATATTTGGGCACAAAGAATAAACACTTATTATTTGTTTGTATGTATATGCGTAAATGAAATAAATTTGTAGATATTTATGTACGCATGAATATGTACACCTTATCATATTTTATACTGACCAGTAAAGAAAGAAAGCGGACTGTCATACAGACTCACCAATCGTCACACACACAGACTGTCTGACAGCCAGACATTCCAACCGCCACTCAGAACACACGCACTTAAACATAGCATAAATATTCATATTCTACAAAATACAGAAATCGCATCACCATCCAGATCCCCAAATAAAATCCATCGATGATCGTCATGTATAAAATAAACAAAACATCAGTTTCAATATTTATGCAATAGTAAAATTTTTCACAACGTCTTCAAGATCAGAATAATCAAATTATTCCTCCAGACTCAAGCATTGCAAGCAAAAAAGTAAAAAAAAAAAAAACACTGAATTGCTGGACGACAAATCTTAAGTAAACACACCAAATTTTAATAAGCAAAAAAATAAAAGAAAAAATCTCACTCCAGCAAGAAGGAACGAACCACAAACATTAAGGGTATCCATATATAACTACTACACTTTTTAAATAGTGTAATTCCTAAAAATGCTTCTAAATTTTTCTATTCACCAGGCGTACACAGTGTAAATGGACAGACAGAAATTCCCACGCTCACATACCGACGGACATGTATTCTCAAGGTCACATATGGACAGACACAAATTCCCACGCTCACATACCGACGGACATGTATTCTCAAGGTCACATATGGACAGACACAAATTCCCACGCCTACCCCAACATTTTATTTAAAAAAAAAACAACAATGTGAACGCCCCTATTAAACCGTGGGAAAAAATACACACACAAAATGAAATTTGAGAATTTTGGCAATTAAAATTGAAAAATTTCAAATTTAATTGCTGAAATTTAATATTTTTAATGGTCCCAGCACATACAGTTCCCTACTACTTACACGATTAGCAGATCTTACAATATTAGAAGAAAAATTTGCAGAAAATATCTAACAACCGTCTGAACTTAAAATTTTTGTCTTGCAACGTTGTCAGAAAAAGCATTGTGGGTACATGGGAAGAAAAACTATTGTTAGACTTTTGACAACCGTGTGAACACTCTTCTTTTCCATTGCTAGCCATTGGAAGTTTACATTTCGTTGCCAGATGTGCTATAATTCCACATCTGCCAATGGCACCACTGTCAGAAAAATATTTATACTGGCAATGCTACTCAAATACATAAGCAAATAAATGGTGTGTGATATCTAATAACGCATCTTCAACAATCGTTTGAAGACATAATTTTTATTGGCAGATAAATTTATGGCCTTCCAATTGTCTGCTAATGAAATTAAAAATTAATAAAAGGTTTTCTTACAATCGTCTGAACACAAAATTTACCTTTTGTTAACAATTCTTCGTTGTCAGCATATTGTTAGGACATTGCCAGATCTTACAATATTGTAAGACCTGCCAATCGTGTGTTTATAGCTTTAGAGAAAACTTTAATCCTAAGAACATAACTCTGATAAAGACAGAGATAATAAGCAACCCATGAATATTTCAAACAAGAGTATACTAATAACCAACACCTTACGATCAGAAATAATTCTAAACTAATAACCAATGCCTTACGATAAAAAGAAATCCTAAACTAATAACCAACACTTAATGATAAGAAGATGTACCACACATATTTCACTAGATAAGACTGTACGTAACAAAAAAAACTGATAAGCCTAGACTAATTTTAAGATTCTAATGTTTAGCATGGTGAATAGTTATAAAGAAAACTGAAAAGACATCACCCGTGTATTTCATTTATAAATGTATATATATATATATATATATATATATATATATATATATATATGTACATATATATATATATATATATATATATATATATTTAATGGAAATTTTTTATGAAAATAATGGTTCTTTTTTTCATTATTTGAGCGCATCAATGCATTTTACAATTGTACTAGGCGTTATTCTACTCCAAGCGTCTGCAAAAAGACACACAGCATTACGCAAATTAAAAGATTTAATATTTTCCTCGATATCAGAACCCCTGCCTCCAATAATATTGGCTAAAAGACTTTTCTTATACCGAAGTTTTGTTATTTTTGTCACGTTTTGGTCCATATGTTGAATAATAACAGTGCAGTTTGGTGGAAAGCGCGCAACGGTTCTCATTGTTATCCCCTCTTTGGTATAACAAGGCTTATTGTCCACGAGTAGCAAAGTTTTCCGATGTTTTTAGGAGGATAGAAAGGATTTCACCTAAAACGCCATTCTTAAGCTAGAAAATTAAAAGAACGAAAAGAAGTAAGCAGTAATTTTACCTCTGGCACAAAAGTTTTGTAAAACCATTGCTCGAAAAATTTTAAAGTCATCCAAGAAATTTTTTTGGCTTTGCAAACAACCGGCTTATTGCCAAACCCTTTAAATGCTTTACAAAATTTGCTTATTTTTCGACCAGGGGCAGATGTTTATTTAAATGTTACTAAACTTTTGTTAGGCATGATTTTATAAAACATACTAGAGTCATCGGTGTTATAAATTTTTTCCGGTGTTAGTTCAAGATCTCATACTTTCTCTAGTAACCCCTCTAGAAACGAATTTACAGCCGCTACCTTATTCGAGAGCTTTTCATCATCAATTTTAAGCAACTTTATAACGTGGCGACTCTTGAAGTTTGCTAACTAACCGTTGCTTGCATTAACCCTCCAGGCTCATTAGCGATTTTTCTATGCGCTTTTTGTTTCAAAATTTCCTCAGAGACTAGTAAGTTTCTCTTTCTTTGTTTAACAAAGAAAGCTTGTACAAAGCTTTCCCATTTCGTAATATTCGGACACTCTAACTGGAAAGCGCCTACCAGTTCCAGATTCAGTATTCGCCACGAACCTCTTTAGTAGTTGCTCATATTTTTAAATATATATACTGCTGATTTATAAATTTTGTATTCATTGCAAATCGCCAGGTAGGCCACATTCAAGTTTTTTCAGAATTTCGGTCTTTTGCTTTATTACTATTTTAACAAATATTTTTACTACATGCATTTTTTATTTTACTAAAACAGCCACTC
This sequence comes from Linnaemya vulpina, assembly GCA_963675445.1. NCBI lineage: Eukaryota > Metazoa > Arthropoda > Insecta > Diptera > Tachinidae > Linnaemya > Linnaemya vulpina. Next base: position 41,565,308 of record OY776276.1, read on the forward strand.
ACAAATCAAGAATTTTCAAAACTTCGATGATTCCAAAAACAGAAGCACCACACAAGACCTCTACGTCATTCTTAGAATAGTGGTAAATAAAAATATTATTTGTACGTTGTCATTAGATTCCATGTACAAAGGTTTATAGCTTTGAATTTATTTATTTTGAATATTATGATTTTGAAGTTTTATATTTGAAATAATCTAAAGTAAAAAACAAGCGGATGAGAGAATTTTAATTTTAACTTTTTTATCAAAAATATATTACTATGTTTTGCTATGATTTAAACTTGTATCACTCTATAAAAAACACTCTATATGTATAGAGACGGAAACCATATTTCGGGATGCATTGGTAGTTCTTGCAATACTTGTGGTTGCTCTTCACACTAAATACGGCAATTTTCGCTTGTTTACGTATCAATGCACAATGTAGTTTCTTAACTGGGCATGTACTTTGACAATAAAAATTCAACATATGATACACTGTAAAAAAAAATAATCTAAATTATCATCTGTTGTAACTGTATACATACAGTGTAGACCGCTAAGCACGACACCTCGATATTCGCAACCCCCAAATCTTTAAAAATGGTGACTTTCATAACGCAACTTTTCAAAAAACACCGCCTCAATTAACGAAATTTTTGAAACAAAGTTAAAATTCTCTCATACGGTTGTTTTTTACCTTAGTTTATTTCAAATATAAAACTTCGAAATCATAATATTCAAAATATATAAATTCAAAGCTATAAACCTTGTACATGGAATCTAATGACAACGTACAAATATTATTTGGATTTACCACTATTCTAAGAATAACAAAGAGGTTTTGTGTGGTGCTTCTGTTTTTGGAACCATCGAAGTTATGAAAATTCTTGATTTGTGAGTGGCTGTTTTAGTAAAATAAAAAAATGTATGGAGTAAAACATTTGTTAAAATAGTAATAAAGCAAAAGACCGGAATTTTGAAAAAACTTGAATAAGGCCTACCTGGCGATTTGCAATGAATACAAAATTCATAAATCAGCAGTATATATATTTAAAAATATGAGCAACTACTAAAGACGTTCGTGGCGAATGCTGAATCTGGAGCTGGTAAGCGCTTTCCAGTTAGAGTGTCCGAATATCCCGAAATGGGAAAGCTTTCTACAAGTGATTTGTTAAACAAAGAAAGAGAAACTTGCTAGTCTCTGGGGAAATTTTGAAACAAAAAGCGCATAGAAAAATCGCTAATGAACCTGGAGGGTTAATGCAAGCAACGGTTAGTTAGCAAACTTCAAGAGTCGCCACGTTATAAGGTTGCTTAACAAATTACATTTCTCGCTGGCATCAATGCAACAGAAACAAATAAGAAAAAGCCTTTTGTAATTTAAAGAGTTTGGTAATAAGCCGGTTGTTTGAAAAGCCCAAAAAATTTATTGGATGACTTTAAAATTTTTCGAGCAATGGTTTTACAAAACTTTTGTGCCAGACGTAAAATTACTGCTTACTTTTTTTCGTTCTTTTAATTCTCCAGGTTAAGAATGGTGTTTTAGGTGAAATCATTTCTATCCTCCTAAAAACATCGGAAAACTTTGCTACTCGTGGACAATAAGCCTTGTTATACCAAAGAGGGAGATGACAGAATGAGAACCGTTGCGCGCTTTCCACCATACTGCACTGTTATTATTCAACCTATGGACTAAAACGTGACAAAAATAACAAAACTTCGGTATAAGAAAAGTCTTTTAGCCAATATTATTGGAAGCAGGGGTTCTGATATCGAGGAAAATATTAAATCTTTTAATTTGCGTAATGCTGTGTGTCTTTTGGCAGACGCTTGGAGTAGAATAACGCCTACTACAATTGTAGAATGCATTGATGCGCTTAAATCATGAATGTATTGATGAAGATGAGTTGCCACTGAGTATTATAAGACCTGATGTAATACATAAATAATTGACTTCCTTAATTAGGGATTAGCTACAAGAGATTACTCCCGAAATTGCAAATGAAGAAATTAATTATTTAATTCTTCTAGTTTTTTTACCTCTATCTGCCGTTAATAGGACATGATAGTATTGCGAAAGCTGCGAGCAACTACAAAATATATGTTATCTAAATAAGCACAGTCGAAAATTTCACTCAAATCCTAAACTTGGTAACCATTTTGAATATAATGTGAATTTTTTTAATTAATTTTAAATCTTCTAATATATAAAAATTAATCCCACTTTTCGTTGTAATTTGATAACTCACGAACGGTCGAACCGAATTCGATAAAATTTTTAGGGTTTGTTCGTATGGTCATGTAGATAGTTTATTTAAGGTTTGAACGATGGTGCACACGTTCGTGAGTTATGACTTTTCATAACATGTGATTTTGTCTGTGCCAATTGGTTGGTGTCTCTGCTAAGTACCCATGCAATGCCGGGTCACACCAGCTGGTATAGTATATATTTATTTTTTTCTTTACTTTAATAAACATAATGCATTTACATATTTTTAAAATTATTCTTCATTGCTTCAATAAACTTTTTGCTTGGTTTAAAATAAGCTTTTTAGTGGAAAACAGACATAGAAATTTTATTTAATGACAATTTACTTTCATATAGAAATGTGCTTTATGCAATCCTACAACCAATGTTTAAAGGTGTCGTAGTTATTTGGTATGCAAGGTGTAGATAAAAAGTAAATTATTATATTTAATTTACTTATTTGGAAATTACCTGCTAGCAGCTGTAAAAACAATTACTGCGACAATGATGGTGCCGCAAATTGCAGCACTCGCTGCAATTGTAATCTTGTCCATATTAGATGTTTGTGAAGCTACAGTTCGTACCTCACGACATTGTTGATAGGGTACCGTTTCGGGTGTCACATGCAATTCCTCCAACGATATCACACACACAATAATGCATTCTTGGGCTGGAACATTTTTTATTTTAAATTCACCTTCGCTGGCCTCTAGTGGTGGTCCTTGCTTAAAGGATTTTTCACCAAACAAACGATAGACAACACGAAAGCCTAATATGTTGTTTGTTTTGGACTCCCATTGAATGATTACGGAACTGTCTTGGCGAAAGGCATTTTTGACTTGCATTTCATCCGAGTCAACAATCCGTGTCCCATGTTCAGGTGGAAACCCTAATACTAAAGGAGGTCGTTGTTGCTTGTGTGGCATGCCACTGCTAGTTAAACCACTATCAGTGCTACCGATGTCGGTGGTACTGCTGGATGCATTTTGCCGCCAAGAAGGTGCTGCTTTGATATTTACAAGTATTGGGTTTGTGATATTTGTTGGTGAAGCAGAACCAATGCTGGGTATTGATTTCAATGTTGGCTGTACAGACCAATATGAAGAGTCAATGCTGGTAGAAAAGCCATCAGAAGATGGTGACGAAATTACATGAGATGCTGGAGTTGTTACTATCATTGCTTTAGTCTGCAGTGAAATTAATCGTTTATTGAAATTAAAAAGCAAATACATATGTATATAAGTGTTTTATACCGGCAAAGATACCGAGCATTTTCTTGAAATTTTTAATTGTTTTAGTTGATAGTTGTGGCAACACTGACTTTTAATGCTTGAATTTTTTAATATTGATAATTTTTGTTCATATAGTTGAGCTGGCCAGCATAAGGTTGTCAGAAAGAATATAATAAAATATGTAAGTATTGATGAAAGCTAATAGAATTAATTATGTTTGATATAAACCAGGTTATACATTGGCGACGACGCGTAAAATTATAAATATTTAGCATTAAATTGCGATAGATAAATAGAATATGATTGGCATTAAGCTGCGAAAGTATTTTGCTTTTGACAGACACTTGTTCCGGAGTATAACACCTATCAACAAGTGAAAATAATGAAAAATTTTATTCATATTTATGCTGCCCAGCATAAGGTTGTCAAAAAAATTAATAAATAAAATTTGTAAGTTTTGATGACAGCTAATTGAATTATTTGTAATTGATTTAAACCTGGGCCAGAATTACCGCATTCGTGATCGAGTACGCTTTCGTATCGAATAAAATTTCGTGACGAATCGAATGGTTGGGTTACCGCATTCGATAGCAGACGTATGGAAATTTTTACAAAATGTACAAGATTTTTTTTACTTTTGAATAGAATTAAAACGTATGTTTTGAAAAAAATTTTATACATATGGTTGTGCAAAACAGACATAATAAAAAAAATATTAAATTGTGTTCAGTTTATTTTGATTGAAAAAAAATTGTGCTAGTTTGAATTTAATTATTTAAAAATTGGCTACATTCCTTTTATTGTGTTTATCGTCTTCTGACTCTGAAGATGAATCTAACACAGTGACCCAATGTCATTGCCGGCTAATTCGTAAGTAAATTGCATCATCCCATTGTATTCTATAAAAGTTTCTATGTTATTTTAGAATTATTAAGCGATTTAGGCTTTCAAAAGAAGTGTTTAACTTTCTGCTTTTCGAGCTATCTTTTGAAGGACATATGTCTACCGCACTACCACCAAAGCTGCAACTGGCTGTAGCTTTATCGCTTCTTGCTACTGGAGGTTTTCAACACACAGTTGGAAATGACTACTTGATGGGGATGTGTCAAAGCGCTGTGAGCAAAACAGTAAACCGAGTTCTAAATGAAATTGAGGACAAAATATGTTCCAGATTTATAAAATTTTTGCCAAATGAATATTCTTCGTGTATGGAATCATTCATGCCCAAATTTAAACTCCCAGGAGGTAAATATACTATATTGTAGAATTTTAGAGAATTTTTAAATATTTTTTACATACAACTTTTCGTCTGTTAGTGATCGGATGTGTAGATGGTACTCATTTCGGATTGCAAAAGCCGTCAGAAAATTAAAATATGTTCTTTAACAGGAAAGGATACCATAGCCTCAACGCAATGATAGTAAATAGAGTTTATAAATGTAATTATTTAAGCATGTGCATACATGTTGTATATATATACTCATTCTTATTTCTTAGATTTGCGATCATGTGCATAGAATTATATCAATAAATTGTAAATACGGAGGGGCATCACATGACTCCTTTGTTTGGAAGCAGTCAGAGGAAAGACGTTTCTTGGAGGAACTTTACAATACCAATTTTTTTTTTAATATATTAATTTTTATTATTGAATCTGACTATACGTCATTCACAATAAGTATTAAAATCTTAACCTAACAAAATATTTAAGTTGATACTGCCATTGAAGCACTCAACTTACTGTTCGAATAAAAAAAAAAGGAAAATTATGTTGCCAAGTCAAAAGTTTGCACCCGTTTCAGACGCCTATGACCCTCAAATAAAAGCAAGTCCCTCGCAAATGGATTGGGATGATCAGTAACTTTTGCAATGTAGCTCGTACACGATTTTTTAATCTCTTCTCGGATGGTAGGAATATTGAGATCCAAGTGGATGTTATTATTTCGTATGTACCAAGGACCGCACGTAATCATTCTCAGAATCTTTCACTGCCTTCTTTGTAGCTTTTCAACATTTGATGCGGAGGCGGAACCCCACAACTGGGTACCATAATACCATATTGGTTTTAAGGCTGCCTTGTATAAGAGTACCTTGAAGTCCAAGTTCAGTGAAGAGTGTGGCCCAAGCAACCAGAAAAGTTGAGCGGTTTTGATTTTCAGCTGTGTAATTTTGGCTGCAATATGTTGAACCCACGTCACACGCCGATCGAGATGTATTCCCAAGTACCTAACTTGGCTCTGCTCTGGAATTGTTGTCCCGTTTATTGAAATCGGTGCGCAACTTTTGTGCCTTAATGTAAAGGTTATGTGAACACTTTTCGAGGCATTAACTTTTATTTTCCACATATTCAACCATTTCTCCAAATCAGCAATGTGGGTTTGAAGTTGTTGGGAAGCTACTTCCGGATGTTGATGTATACTTAAAAACGCTGTATCATCAGCACATGTGGATGTGTGTGTGAGTTGATTTGTAGGCAAATCGGCGGTATATAATAACTAAAGAAATGGGCCGAGTATACTCCCCTGAGGGACACCAGCTGATATACGTTTGATTGACGAATAAGTACTTTTTGATCGTACTACAAAATACCTATCCGCTAGATAGCTAGTGAGCAGTTTGTGGACGTTTTCAGTAAGCAGTAGTGAAATTTTATATAAAAGACCTTCGTGCCAGACTCTGTCAAAAGCTTGTGATATATCAATAAATAGTGCAGAGCAGTACTGTTTATTTTCAAAAGTTTGACGAATTAAATTCGTAATTCTATGCACTTGTTCGATGGTACCGTGTTTTTTCCTAAACCCAAATTGGTGGTTGGGAATTAAGTTAGCTGAGTCAGTATACGGTGATAACGATTTTAATATTAACCTCTCAAATATTTTTGAGAGAACCGGCAATAAGCTGATTGGGTGGTATGATGTCACCTGCGTGACGTCCTTGCCAGGCTTGGGCATCATAACTATTTCCGATTGTTTCCAAGATAATGGAAAATATCCAGTTCTTAACATCGAATTAAAAATAAACATAACGACTCTCAAAGCCGAATTAGGCAGGTTGATGATCATAGCGTTAGTGATTTTGTCACTGCCGGGCGATTTTTTTGGGTTTAGACCACGTATAACTGCCTCCAGAGCAGGTAGGCGGATTTTTAATGGGTCAAAAACACGTTCTGGGACAGCTGTTGGTGGTAAACAAGAGTCCGTTTCGTTTGGAACAAAAACCGTCTCCAGGTGATTGGCAAACTCTTCAACTTTCTCGCTGGAGTTTTTCGCCCACTTCCCATTATGTAAGCGAATTGGAGCTTGATAAGCAGTAGGGCACTTAATTTTGCGGACTGCCTTCCACAAACTGTAGTCCGTCTTCTCGGTGGCATCTAAATTCTCCAAAAATCTATTCAGGTTTAGCTCTTTTTCCCTCTGAAGGGCCCCACGTAACATCTTCTGGTATTGATTTAATTGTGTTTTTAAAATCGGCGAGCGAAACTCTTGCCATTGGCGTCTTAATCGTCTTTTTTCTCTTAGTAGAGTTTGAATGTGGCTTGGATCGTTGGTACACCTTTTTGTATATAATGAGGTAGTGGGCGTAGAAACCTTAGCAGCATCAGTCAGTATACTAGTTAGTTGGTTCACAGCCGACTGTATTTCATCATCAGTTTTTAGTGAAATATTTTGCGGCAGGTGTGCGCTTACATACATTTTATATTTAAGCCAGTTTGTCTTTCTGTTTGGAAAATAAATAGCATTCTGATCTAAATTTTGCTGGGCATTGGAAAGCATTAAAAAGGTTGGAGAATGATCCGACGACAGATCGAGGGAAGGAAGCAGCGAAATATGCTCGCGTTGTATACTTCGAAATACAGCAAAATCTATCACATCGGGGATTTTGTTTAAGTCAGTAGGCCAATATGTAGGGAGCCCTGCGGATATTGCATCCAAGTTGTTGGACAAAACAGTATCAAGAAGTTGTCTGCCCCTTGGAGTAACGAGGCGAGAGCCCCAAAACGTATGTTCAGCGTTAAAATCTCCAGCAGCTAAGAATTTTGAGCCTAACGTTTTAAAAAAATGGGTAAATTGCTCCTTATTAATATTGTGCCTTGGAGGGCAATACACTGCAGATATTGCAATCCCTGTGGTGGGTATGTTGATAGTTGTGGCCTGAATATGATCTGTTTTATACTCTGGCATTGGAAAATGGTCGACGTCCTTATGAACAAGAATTGCTGAACCTCCACAAGCTCTACCACTTGGGTGCTTTGTATCATAGGTATAATACCCATTTATTCGAAAACAATTCTTGATCGAAAAATGGGTTTCGGAAACAAGCAAAACATATATTTGATGTGTGTGCAGGAAGTGTTGAACTTCATTTTTATGCTGGCTTAAGCCGTTAGCGTTCCAGAAACATATTTGTAACCGGTTCATTTTTTATTGTCTAGCAAAATCTGCATTAACATGCTTTGATTTTGCAGCATTTGTTGAAACATACTCTCCATGCTTGCCATAAATCAGTCCATGGTTTGTGTCAATTTGTCTATGGAGCTTGGATTGTTTTCAAAACTCCCGGAGTAGGTTGGATTTTTTCGATTACAATTATCGCTGCTAGGATTTGCAGGGGCTGCCGTACCTTTTTTTAACGTTTGTGCATAAGACAATTGCGGGTGATTTACGTTTGTGTCACCATGGCTTTGTTGTTGCAACATAGGTAGTGGATTTTGAAGTACGGTGTTACGATGCTGAGTGTTTACTGGTTTTTTAAAATCTGTTTGCTTGAGGCGCAAATAAACTTCACAACCACGGTAGTTTGCTGTGTGGTTGCCGCCGCAATTACTGCATTTTAGAACTTTGGAGTCATTTTTGGCATGGGGACAATCGAGGCTTTTGTGGATGTTTCCACATCTGACGCATACCGATGGCAATTTACAAAACCTTTAAGTGTGCCCAAATTCTTGACAGTTTTGGCACTGTGGTGGCCCTTTGCGCTTTATAGGCTCTTCAACTACTACTTTGCGATTAAGAATATACCTTAAGTTGTAAATTGTGTGAGGGTCACCCTTTTTTTCATATGTGAAGAGTTAAAAGTAATCTCAACTCTAAACATAGGCTGAGGAATTTTATTTCTATTCAAAATATTATGAACAGATTTTACTTCATAGCAATCTTTTTCTAGGGCATCTTGTAGATCTGCCACTGGTACCGAACTATCAATATCCTTTACAACCACTATTAAGCCCTTAGCACTTTTCAACTGGTATGCATAGTAGCTCTTCTTCTCAGAATCGAGGCTATTAACAAGCTTCCTATAATTTGTTTCACTGTTCAGTTGTATTTTGGTTTCCAATACGTTGCCCTTCTTCAGTGATGCAACGTAAACATTGTCCTTACCAACTGCCTGCGTCAGCTTTTTCACCAATTCATTAGTAGTAGCCTCTCTAAGATATAATGGAGGCGGTTTGAAATTTTTAGCAGGTGCAGGTGTCAATTCTGTAGCGTCAGCATTGTCAAGCAGTGCGAAACGATTTTGGGATGCCGCAGAGTTCTTCGGCTGCTTAGAACTTGGTTCAAATTTTTCAGACTGAGGGCTATACTTACGTTTTGTGATCGTTATGTAGCGATCCATACCCGTTAGCACCCTTTTGTTTGTTGTTTTAGGTGTATTTCCCCTTTCGTTAATGTTTTCTTTTCTTACCGTTGGTGTTGATATTTTTTTGCTTTTGTCTGTAAACAAAAATTCGTTTAACTGTGGTGCACTTCTACTTGCACTCAAACTTGTGTTTGTTGTTTTTGCACTTAAATACTTATTATTTAACATTGGGTTATCAATGTCCTTTTGTTCTTTGTTATTATCAGAATTTAACACTATGTATGCATTTCTGTTGTTTATGCTGAGCCTTCTCTCTCTAGTCGGAGAGTTCGTTAAGCTCATTTATTAATTTTTAATCTGATTTTTGCTTTTTATTGTTTTTACTTTTACGTATGTTTATTGTATGTATGCCAACAAGAATATAAAACTTGTTTTGACAAAAACGTATTCAAGGTTTTTCTTTTTCGGTCATTAGCCTTTTTTGGGTCACTTTCAGGTAGACAATTATTTAAATTGTTTTTATTATTATTATTGTTTTTTGTTTGTGTGTTTAATAACAAAAATTGACCTGCTATTTGGCTTTGCACGGAATTTAAATAAAAGTCAAAATTCGGACATGAAACTCAATCCGTATTTGTTCTTCAGACGACAGAAGTAGAATCACAATACCAATAAGCTAAAAAATGTTTGGCTTTTAGGTAAAATGTTGATAAATCCTCGACATTTACAAAGAATGTATATTTTTTATAAAAAGTTTTTATTTGTAGGTGACTCTGGATATCCTCTTGAACCCTGGTTGATTACACCTTACAGAAATCCTGAAGAAGGCTCTGCGGAATCAAAAGGTCGATGTATTATTGAAGGAACAATAGGAATCTTTAAAGCTCGATGGAAAATTCTAAGCAATGACAAAAGAAGCCGTTATACCCCGGAAAAAATTGCAAAATTTTGAAATGTTTGTTCTGCATTGCACAACTTATGCATTCATTTCAACGTTCCATTGTATACACATTAAAAGTTATATCACATTAAAAGTTTAAACAAAAGAACAAAATTCATTTCTTAGATTCACTATTTATAAAAAAAAGTTGTTAATACTAAAAATCACATTTGAATTCATTTTTATACAGGTACATATCTAATAAATTAATTTAATTATTTACATAAAAAAACTAATTTATTTTTTTCATTTAATTGAAAGATTGGATAAATTACGCTATTTTTTGTTGAAGCATCTCAAGTCCGGGTGTTTTTATTTTAAAATCTATTTGTTTAATTGCTATAGTGGTTCTGTGCTCTTCCTCTTTCATGTTTAGAGATATCTCTTTAATTGCTAGCAAACGATCTATTTTTGGGTTTTGTTCGTGTTTATACTCCTCCATCTTTTTAGTATGAGTGGTTAGAAGTGTTAATACACGATCAGTCTTTGACAATAGTTCACGTTGGTAGTCTTCTGTTTTTTCTACATGTGACAACACAATCGCTAGTTTCGCACCTTTTTCTTTTGTAAGACCTTGGCGTCTCCTTCTCCACATGTTCATTTATAGCAACATCGATATCTTCATCTTCTAAAATTGACTGCATACTTTCGTCGAGTAATTCGTCTAACTCACTTGTATTTGTTGCCTTTGTTTTACCATACCTTTTCACTGTTGAAAGTCCTTATACATGGAGATCAACACCAGTGGCTTGGATAATTTGTTCCTCTGCAGAAGTCAAAGTCATCTCCTGGTAATGTCCACCTCCAGTTTTCTGCCTAGATTGCTTATTAAAAGAATTATTTTTTTTGGCACTGAATTTTTGATCAGCAAAAACCTAAAAATATAACAATTTTTAATGTACATACAAGCTAATCCTTTAACTTATTTTACCTTTCTCCACGATTTCGCATCCTTAGTTGGTGGTCCACATGCACTTAATTTTAGGGAAAACTCCTCCCATAACCTTTTGGCAGTTGTTTTGCCTTGGCTGCAGTTGGGCAATATATTTTTGGCCAAATTCGGATGCTCTATGATATACTGGGCCATAACATCTTTTTGACTTGCATTGATTTTGTTCATATTAGTCCTAAAAATGATTATAGTGTTATTTTATTGTTTCAAACTTTAAATATATTTATATACTTACATTTTTGCGTCTTTTGTGCACATGTAATTAAAAATATTTTCTTTTCGATTGTTGTAGAGCTGACGAGTCAAATGTAAACAGCTGGTACTCGAAGAATCACTCGTTATCGAATGCTATAATAACAAATTTCGATTGTACTTGCTCGATAACGAATGCGGTAATCTTAAAAACAAAATTTATGAAACATTTTACTCGATCACGCATGCGGTAATTCGGCCCCTGGTTAATACGATAGTTATATGTGTGTTTATTTAAACTTTAAGTCACTGAACTTACCGCCGTTGTTGTTGTCGGTTTTGGAACATTTGTCGTCCTTGTAGAAGCATTTATAGCAGGCATTGTTGTTGTAATACGTGTAGTTGATATTACAGAAGTTATATTTGATAGCAAGGTTGGAACATTATTCGAAACATTTGCCTGAGTTTGATTTAATGTGTAACGCACCATAACAGATGCAGCTGTTGATTTTTGCTTTGATGGTATTGTATCAATTCCGCTGTTTTGAACGTTTGAATCGATTTCCCTATCATCAAAGCAAATTAGTTCATCGGATGGTATTGAATAGAAGCCACGGTCACGAAACCGATTAGGAGTGCCACAAAATTGAGGATTACGCTCACGTGAGGTCACCTAAGAGGAGAATATGAAATGTTTTATTTAAAGGATAATCTAGTAATAGTTGTACCTAATATTGACATATATCGAATTCATACAAGAATTTTTATATGGTGATGACCATATAAAATTTTACGCTGATGAAATGACACTAAAGTCTTTAATATATTTCATATCTTCGTACATAACATCTAATAAGAAATGAAATATACCTAAGCTACCTAATAAGTAGTGATATGCTAAAAGTGTAGCAGCTTTCGAAACCAGTTGTTTGCTCTGATGTGGAAGTTAAATAATTTAATTTTGCCTATGAACATATATATATATATATATATATATATATATATATATATATTATTACAAAGATTAGAAATAGATTTAATAGACAATGTGGGTATATGTACTTGGCAGCACTGCCAATTAATCTCTAGTTGTCAAAATGTTACAACCCTGGTCAACACAATATAGATTATATTCAAATTAACGGAAATGGAATACTATGGAATATGCAAGATCATTCGAGACTGTGCCAATAATAAATGTAAATAACAACAACGAAAAACTTAGCAACATAAATCTTGTACGCAAGTATTCGCTGCTAATAAAACAAAACAGGTTTACAAGTATACACAGCCATATACAAATAGCAGAAGAACAAACAAAACTACACAACACACAGAACACTCATACATACAACCACACATAGTTACCATAAGCAAAATACACAAGTCAGCATTGTCATGTATACAAACACACGAATATAACTATATGTTAAGTAAAGTACAACCAACAACAACCATACCCAGAAGCTTCGCGAAGTTACCGGACGACGTCACTTTGCTATATAAAGACGCTGCCAGAGCTCAGCGAGAGAGTGTGATTTCAAATATAGACGTGTTAACATCGCTAAGTATTTAGTAGTACAAATACTCGTGTTAATAAAGTAATAAATAAAGTGTTGCCGCATTATATTTCTAAAAGTAATTTGTCTGTGTTTTTAATTTGATGCAATTAAACGAATCCTTGAAGGATAAGAAAAACCCGTTTTTACGAAAAGGTCTAAAAACGTAACAATTGTTGTCAGAAGTGGGACTGCAAAAATAATTAAAAAAGGACATTAAAAAGAAATTAAAATAAATTATCATGAAATTTGATGAGCTAAAAGTTGAACAGCTGAAAAAGCAGCTCAGTAAGCTGGAATTGCCAACTGCAGGTAATAAGGCTGAACTGCAGAAGAGGCTGATAGATGAGTTTAAGAATCGCGGCATGGACATCGGGACATACGAGTTTGAGCACAAAGACGATGTGCAGGTATGCCCTCCTGCCACGACCAGCAGCATGGACATAATTTCAATCAGTGATGCACAAACTGCATAAAAAATCAGCAGTGAAAATCTTGTAGCCGAAATAAGTGAAATAAAACAAAACTCTCAGCAGATGCAGGAGGCATCAAAAATCAGTAGTGGCAAGCTTGTAGCCGAAATAACTGAAATAAAACAGAACTCTCAGCAGATGCAGGAAAAGCTTGTAGCCGAAACTCAGCAGATGCATGAAAAGGTTGTAGCCGAAATACAGGAGTCAAATAAAGCCATGAACTCGAGCCTGGTAGAGGTTTCTGAAGCCATTAACAGGAGTGTGGATTCTATTGAGAATAAATTCTCAGAGCTGGAGGAGTATTCAAAGGAGTTCGAGAAATTGCATGCTCTAGAGGACAAAGTGCATAACCTGGAGTCTAGCGGCGGGCCAGTACGAGCAGTTGCGGAGGTTTCTGCGCGGATAAAAGCGCCATGCTTCGACGGCAGCGTACCATTGGGCATCTTCAAATTCCAGTTCGAGACGGTTGCAGGCAGAAATGGATGGGATGCTGAAGAAAAGGCCATAGAGTTGATTTTGTCCTTTAAGGGTACAGCTGCAGAGGTACTTGAGACTGTGCCAGTAAACAGCAGAAACAACTATAATGAAATAATGGCAGCATTGCAGCACAAGTATGGTGGTGAGCACAAGCGCGATTTATACTCCATTCTGTATTGCGATGTAGAGTTCAGAAGCCTAACGAATCTCTACAAGATTTCGCAATGGAAATCGAGCGTTTAGTGCAGCTCACATATCCAGGCGAGAGTCACCCGTTCCTGGACCACTTTAAACTGAGGCTTTCGTTAACGGCATACGCGACTCTAATGTTAAACTAGTGGTGTGCGCTACGCAGAAATCCACTTTCGCTAAAACTGTTCCATTTGCGCTGGCTCAAGAGACTGCAAAGATGGTTTTCAAGCCACACATATGTAAAGTGCAGAATATGAAGGTTTTGTCTGAGGAGGATAACAACCTAGTTGCTAGCGTTAAGGAGGCAATGCGGCAACTGCTGGCAGAAAATGCTATCAAAGAAAAGCCGAAGTGCTTTAACTGCGGAAAGATCGGTCATTTTCAGCGCAGCTGCAAAGCACCAAGGAAGAGAGGTAGATCTGCTTCGCCACCAAGAAACAGCAAACGCGTGAGCCAAAAAACATCACAAGAGTCCCCGTTAAACTAAAACGACCTAGCACTAAGGGGAAAGAGCTAGCTCTCACAAATGAGGGCCCCACAATCTCCATATCAGTGATGCAGCATAAAAATAGCACCCTCACTGCGTTCGGACACATTAAAGGGGAAAAGCACGCACTTACCATAGACACAAGGGCATCGCAGTCAATAATAAAGCCCGATATAGTAAAGGGGAAATGCGAGCGGTTAAGCAATATACGGCTACGAACAGCTACTGGAGAGCCTGTCACTGTCTATGATAAGATTGAAGTGAAGGTGACTATAGCCAACATCAACGTGAGATATGTGTTTATTGGAGCCGATTTTATGATTAAACATGGCATTAATCTATATATGGCACAACTGCTGATGATTTGGCGTAATGTGGAAACACCGCTTGATGTTGGATATGACAGACAACCGCAAATTACAAGAGTATTTGCTATTGAGAGTCGGGAGCTACCGCCGCAGTCTGAAACAGTCATAGGGGCGTGGATGAAGGGAGATTGTGAGGACAATCGGTTGTGGGTTGTAGAACCAGCAGATCTAAAGAGAGAGCTTATAATAACGAAAGCTCTAGTGAAAACTAGTAAAGGAGGAATAGTCCCTATAAGAGTGCTTAACTTGTCAGACCATGAAAAAGTCATCAAAGAAAATTCCGATGTTGGCCAGTGTACTCCAGCAGAGGCAATAATAGACTGCGAGAAGATAGAGCCTTCTAATTTGTCCGCAAAAGAACGTGAACAGTTTGAGGAATACGTAGAGAAATGGGTAGCAGGTCTATCTGCGACAGATAGAAATAAAGCCAAACAGTTACTAAAAAGGCATGCCAGTATCTTCGCCATGGGAAGCAAAAGCCAGGGTAGAACTGCATTGTTTAAACATGAAATTAACACAGGCGAAGCTAGTCCGATTAAACAGCCACCCAGAAGCGTACTCCTAGCAAAGCGAGGTAAAGTAAAAGAGCTTGTAAGTGAAATGGAGCGTGATGGCGTAATTGAGCCATCTTCTGCTCCTTGGAGTTCGCCTGTAGTCTTAGTTAAAAAGAAAGATAGCAGTACTAGATTCTGCGTAGACTACAGAAAGCTCAATGACATAACCAAGAAGGACAGTTATCCGCTCCCCAGAATCGATGGCACTTTTGACACGCTAGCTGGTACCAAATGGTTCTCAACGCTGAGCTTGCGAACCGGATATTGGCAAGTGGAGATTGCAGAGAAAGACAAGGAGAAAACTGCCTTCAGTGTCGGTAATGGACTATGGCAGTTCAAAGTCATGCCATTTGGTCTCTGCAATGCTCCGGCCACATTTGAACGCCTAATGGAGAAGGTTCTGATCGGACTTCACTGGAAGACATGCTTGATATATCTAGATTACATAATCGTGATTGGAAAACATTTTGATGAACACCTCAAGAACATGGCAGAAGTTCTTCAACGGATATCATCAGCTGGATTGAAACTCAGCTTGAAGAAATGTGCATTGTTCCAGAAAGAAGTAAAGTATTTGGGGCATCGTGTTACCGCAGACGGAATCTCAACAGATGAAGATAAAATAAAAGCAGTAAGGGACTGGCATCAACCTAAAAATCTTCATGAATTGCGCAGCTTTTTGGGCCTTT
Source organism: Linnaemya vulpina (assembly GCA_963675445.1). Classification (NCBI taxonomy): domain Eukaryota; kingdom Metazoa; phylum Arthropoda; class Insecta; order Diptera; family Tachinidae; genus Linnaemya; species Linnaemya vulpina. The sequence continues at coordinate 41,581,230 of OY776276.1, forward strand.
GTACATACTACAGACGTTTTGTGCCAAGTTTAGCCAGTGTAGCTGCAAGCCTGCATGAGATGACAAAGAAGTCGAGACCATACCATTGAGGCGAGCCACAGGAAAATGCATTCCAGAAACTCAAAGGATTATTATGTACGTCACCAGTGCTAGCGTATACCATAGGTGGAGAAAAATTTGTGCTGGATACTGATGCGAGCGGTTATGGCATAGGGGGTGTGCTATCCCAAGTAGTTAATGGCACTGAGAAGGTCATAGCGTACTATAGCCGTGTACTCTCAAAACCTGAGAGGAACTACTGCGTGACACGACGTGAGCTTCTGGAGGTATTGGAATGCATTAAACATTACCATAAGTACCTGTATGGTCAACACTTTATATTAAGGACCGATCATTCTGCACTAAGATGGGTATTGCAGTTTAAAAATCCTGAAGGGCACCTGGCAAGGTGGGTTGAGCGCCTGCAGAGCCACGACTTCAGCATAGAGCATAGAAGGGGCACAAAGCATAACAATGCGGATGCTCTTTCAAGAAGACCCTGCTGTTTAGAGCGTAAACATTGTGTTAGAAACTAGCAAAAAGAAGTCGTTGTTGATGTTCGGCTAATGCACATCGGCCATGATGAAGACTGGTCAGCGGCACAGAGGGACGACAGCATACTAAGGAAAATTATAGCGGCCAAAGAAGAGGAGAGACGACCGTCCCGGAATGAAATTTCGGCTGAAAGCCCACTCGCCAAATCTTATTGGGCGGTCATCTTGGAGTGACAAAAACACTTGGGAAACTGAAGCAGCGTTTTTATTGGGTTGGATGTCAACAAGCCGTAGCCGACTGGATAGCAAACTGCCCACAGTGCAAAGCAGCCAAAGGCCCAGTAAGAAGAAGCCGGGGACAGCTACAACAATACAACTCAGGAGCACCATTCGAGCGGATCGCAATGGATGTAGCAGGTCGCTTTTCCCGTCACTGAAGCCGGAAATCGTTATGTACTTGTGGTAATGGACTATTTCAGTAAATGGCCAGAGGTATATGCTATACCTAACCAGGAAGCAGAGACAGTTATAAATGCATTCGTCAACAACTGGGTATGTCGCTATGGTGTCCCAATAGAATTACATTCCGACCAAGGAAGGAATTTCGAGTCTGCCATATTCAGGGAAATGTGCGAGTTATATGGGACAGTATGATGGCATGGTAGAGAGGTTCAATCGCATCTTTGAAGAGTAACTGCGAAAAGTAGTAAGCAACCATCAGAGGGATTGGGACGAGCACATTCCCAAATTTTTGATGGCATATAGGTCAGCTGTGCACGATTGAACATCGAGAACCCCAGCCAAGCTTATCTTCGGGACGGAATTAAAACTACCTGGTGATTTGGAATTTGGTGTTAAGCCAATTGTAGAAGAAGGAGCTATTACGTCCCAAGAGAAGGAGAACTTAAACGAACTGCATGAGTTCGTGCGTAATAGAATCAAGATGGTCAGCGACAAGATGAAAGCTAGGTATGACCGCGCAGCAAATTCAGAGGGATTTATGGAAGGACAATTGGTTTTACTTTATAACCCACAACGGAAAAAAAGATAGTCCCAAAAATTACAGACTCACTGGAATGGCCCGTATAAAGTGATTAAGAGAGTGAATGACGTCGTATACCGTATACAGAAGCATAATAGCCCAAGGTCGAAAATGAAGATAGTACAACT
>OY776276.1:41585432-41597932 GCA_963675445.1 Linnaemya vulpina
AATAGGAAATTTGGTTGTGGGAGGGAGGATATAGGAAGTAGTGTATGAACATTCGATTTAAACTTCTCCATGCTATATGCGGCAGGAAAGACTTGGCGTTTATTCCAAGTACGGGCAGTACGAGCAAAGAATAAATTTTCTCTGTAATGCATAGTGCGGTTCGCTGACAAATCTACCACATATGGGTGAGACCGAACTGAAGCGCATGTTGAGCGTAGAAAAGTGCGCGTTTCTGGAAGGAGCTCCCTGACTTCATCGGAAAAAAAACCCATTGTAGTAGCGATAAAACAGTGAAACACACCCTACATTGCGTTGATGCTCAAGCGAGTCAATAGATTTGGCTACCCAACCGTCACCTATGAATTTCTTCGCCCTTTCCTGTACGCGGTCGAGTAACCTTAAAACAGACTTTGAGGCACCGGCCCATATATGAGAGTTGTATTCCATCTTAGGTCGAATATAAGTGGTATAAATAGTAAGGAGATCAGAGGGGGTGAAGTATGTCTTACACCGCCTTAAAAAGCCGAGGAACTTGAATGCTTCTTTTGAAACATGAAAAATGTGCTCTGTCCATCGAACGTCGCACTGAATCTTCATGTCACAGTTGAGCGCAACATTCATATTAAACCTCATCGCCCCGATCTCTGAGATGTCGGCCTATTATCGCTAGCATATGAATGGCACAGGCTGCTATCATCTGCAAAAGAGTAGACAGGATTTAAGGTCTGACCTAGAAGGTCATTTAGAAATATAAGAAATAGTGTAGGAGAAAGAACAGAGCCTTGCGGTGCCCCAGAGTTGATTTTATACTTGTTTGATGAAATCCCGTCTATAACAACTCTTATAGCACGATTTCTGAGAAAACTCGATATGAATCGAGAGAAGACGTCATCGACACCAAAAGCCATAAGTTTCGACAAAAGACGGCACACTCTGTCGAATGCTTTAGAAATATCCAGAGCCACTACTTTACTCTGGCCAAAGTGGTGTATAGATTATCACCACTTTTCCGAAAGGAAGGCCAATAGGTCCCCCGTAGAGCGCCCCCTACGGAAGCCATATTGACAGTCGTTATGTAAGCTGTTAGACTCTAGATATTTCAAGGTCGAAATTCACCTTGGAAAGGGCAGAACAAATAGCTTTAAGAGTAGTGCTGGAATTCCATTCGGCCCAGGAGACTTGTTTACATTGAGATCCGATAGGACCTTTTTAACCGCCCGAACCCGAAAGCGTATCTTTGGCATAGTTGTGGATACGCCCTCAAGAGCCGGCAGTGGTTGATTTCTTTCCGGCAAGTGCGAATTACTTGCGAATATTTCAGCTAAGAGGTTAGCTTTATCAACCGGGTCAGTGAATAGTTGGTCACCCTTCAAAAGGGTCAGGATGGGAGGCTCATCATAATGGGCTTCTGAAGTTGAGTGGCTCGAATGGCGAAGCCAAGATGAATTATGAACATTAAAATCATCAGCAATAACGATTTCATTGTTCGAATAATTTTCTAAGATCTTCGATAAGGAGTCGGAAAGGGCGTCGAAGTTAGAGATCGTTTTTTCCCTTTCCGCGCTTGGACTTCTTTCTACAGAAACCCGAAAAGCAAAAGATGTGCCCTGATTTTCAATTTAACCCAAATGCAGCTGAATTTTGGATCACGCGCGTCTAATAGTTGCTGACGCTGGTACACAACTTCATTGCATATAAGGATAGTAGGTGTTACCCAGGTATATGAAAATCCTGTGAATCAGCATTTTCAGACATCTGAGTCTCACATAAGGCGAAAACATCCGGCTGATGGAGACAGACGTGAGAATACACAGAGAAATAGTTTGCCCGCAGCCCGCAGCCCGCAGCCCGCGTATGTCGCAGAAATCAACTCTGAAACGACGTGCCATAAAAACCAGGAAAAAAAACAAAGCGAATGATTGGATCTTGTCTTGCCAATACCAATATGCTAGTCACTAAGGTTATTTAGTGATCAGTGTTAGGCCTTCATCACTAAACACCAACTGTGATCAACAACACAACTTCAACAATACAAGCCTTTCAAATTTAAGGGAAAGATTAGGACTTGAACACAATGATACACATAGGGGACCATAAAAGCCCTGATCCGGTTATCGTGAATCGAAGTGGTTTGTAATGCCAGCACTGATGTTGTTATTATTATTTTTTTCTCTTTAATATTAATGTTTTTGTTTTCTTCAAGCGCAACTGCATTCGCATTCCTTTGGTTTTATTTTTTGTGTTATTGTGTGATGCGTTTAACTGTTTTGTTTGATTTTCATTATTTCAGTTGTTGTATGTGGATATGGATTAATTGTGTTAATTCTGCACTTCTTAAGTTCAGGACAGCATTTATTTCCTGTATTCTTAACCTGATTTGTTTTTTTCACTATTGCACAATACTAAAATAACGTTGTGAATTTTATTTTGCAAATTATCAAATGTATTTTAATTTGTCCTAAGGAGATGCGCGTGTGCATATATATATATATATATATATATATATATATATATATATATATGTGTATATATGTATATATATATATATATATATATATATATATATATATGAATACATACCAGTACTCCATTAAAGAGTATCGGTTTGACAACAGCTTCAAAGATCCAGTTGATCCCTTTGGGGTTTAAGCCCCAGTTAAGACCAATTGCCCTTTTGCATGTATAAATGGCCACTAGAGCCTTGTCCGATCTCACTTGGATGTTCAGGTTCCATGACAGCTGGCTCTTAGTGAAGAGTACCAGCTAATGGTACTCCACTGACAACTCCGGACTTCTTTTTGTGGGGATATCTGAAAAGCAAGGTTTATGCAAAAAAACCAGAAACGTTTGAGCAACTGAAACAAAATATTCCTGATGAAATTAATGAAATACCGCGTGATATGTATGAGAATATAATGCATTTGTGAGGCCAAGAGAGGCGGGCGTTTAACTGATATTGTATTCCTTACATAATTGCCGACTTCAAATAAAACATTTATCAGCATATGATCATTTCTCTTTCATTTATTAAAAAATTAAACAAAACAAAGTAGTATACCTTCCCATCGGACACCCTGTGTTACATAAAAACCAAAAATTTGTATGGCAAAATATTTCCACAACGTATTTTTTTTCTAAAATTTTTTATTAATACATATAGTTAAAGTTCGATTAACCGGCCCTCTATTAATCAGTTACATCTATTAATCGGCATGCGGTTCTTCTTATATTCTTTCCCTCTATTATTCGTGTCTTACCTCTATTATCCGTGCCTTAGATTTTTATCTCTATGAACCGTGCTTTCTATATAGATATTATTCGTGCAACATTCATATGTTTGCACAAATCTAAATCCGGTGTTTCCCCTTTTTAAACTTAAACAAAAAACAAATATGTAATAATTTTGTGCAGACATGTAGTTTGATCAACCAAAGCATAATCAGTAAAAACCCCAATTTTAATGTACTATATGATGCATATATGACTATGTATTCTCTATGACGATTTGTATGTTTTGTATAAAAAGATGTATATTTGAATCGAATGTTTTAATAAAATTACTCTTAAAAAAATTTATTTATATTTTAGTATAACCTCTATTAATCGTGTATTTCGATTATCCGTGCTGGTGCCGATCCCACGAGAGCCAGATAATCGAGGTTCAACTGTAATTGAAAATTATTTTTTACATAATTATTAAAAACTATAATTTATTATAATTAAATTTTTTAAACGTAAAACCCTATTTAGCTATTCTTAAATTCACTAGTTTTTCTGCATTGCTTGTGCCAAAGCATTACAGACAGTAACCATAACAAATTTGATACCTCCAATGTTTACAAATCATATACAATCGCTAATGTTTCCAATTCGAAACTATGCATCTGTGATTCACTTTCTGATGCGGTTTTTTCAAAAATATACATCTGGGTGAAACTTTTTATCATGTTGCTTTGTATAAGAATACACCAAATTCAAATTTACACACATCCGTATGTAATATTCAGGTTAAGGAAAACTTCGTATTGCTTCGATGTGATCATTACTAAATGGTATTTTTCTAAATTCATATTGTCCTCTAGATGTCACAAATGAGGTGTATTTTATAGATTCTTCATGCGTTTAGATCTAAAACAGTAAAATATATTTCCCCCTGAAGTCGATCATAACAATCTTCCATGAGTGTCATTCTAAAATTATCTTGCAACTTTTTTCTTCTTTAAAAATCAGTAATCAATGCATATTCTGCTCTCACCATTATTTTTTCATACCAAAATCGTTGCGGAGGCATATGATGAATTACTATATCTAATTATAGTCCCGTATAATAAATCATTACTTATATCATCCAGCTCATTTGTTTCCATAAAAGATGACCTACACGGAGGTAAACGAAAATTAGTGCCATCCGTTGTATTTATCTTCATTCTATCATTACAAGGACTTATTTGAAATTCCGCCAGAGGATTATTATAACAATTTTCCTCCTATCCTTCTTACTTAATTGTGCATCTATATCCACTTCATCCTGTTTTTTATCCTGTAATACTGAGTACACCATTCGATTAAAATCAACGGCCTCATTCTCATAGTCTTTCTTACTCTTCAACTAAATACTTTGGTCAGACGCAATTATGCTTGTTTTATTGATTTCTGTTGCAATAGTTTTATTTTACCTGAATTATTTTTATTTATCTCATGAAGCAAATAAATCCCTTCCAAGTAGAATTGTTACACATATATTAGTGTCAGGAAGCACACAAAAACTATAAGGAATTTTTTTATTATTAATAGTTATTTCGCAAATTATTTAATCTAAAATTTCAATGTATAAATTACCTATACGGTGATATATAGAAAGCGTTGGTAACATGTTAATTGGAAATGGAGCTTCGGAACATTTAGTAAAACTCATCATGCTACCAGAGTCAAGGATAGCAAATATTTTGGAGTGAACTTTAGTGTAATTGCGTAATTTATTTATAAAAGCTTCACTTGCCGTTTTAAAAGAGTTTATCAGTTTTTTCAATATTGGATTTATCTTTGTTGGTTTCAGCTATCATTGCAATCGAATTTTTCTTAGGACGTATTGGCTTTGTACAAGGTTTTTTAAGTTATTCCAACGAACAGCTGCTCTGTACTCTCCATTTTCATTTGAATATTTAGTACCAGTCTCTCCATAACTCCCCTCTATCCTTACTATTTTTTTTTTTTCTTTTAATTTTTGATAACGATCGAGCTGAATTTAAATGAGGCAATGTTGTAGTTTTATTATCTAGACCCAAAATGATGATATCAATCAAACCTATCTCTGGGATACTTGCTTCTTCTGCTATCATTCTCATTTCTATAACATAATGTTTCATTAGACCCTAACTGGGTTTTTTCAATTTCTCGTATATTTAAACAAATCATATGTAGGTAAATGTAAAGATTTTGCAAAGAACACTGCAGTTCCTCCTAGCAATTTTTGGTTATATATTAATTTCATTCTTTGTGTGCAATTACGTAAAACAAAAATATCTTGCAGATCACTTATCCATTCTTGTATATTGTTTGAATCATCGCCAGTAAATTTTATGTCCATGGAATCAATACTCGCAAAGTTAGGTTTGTTTAAACAGATTGATTTCACGCTGTATTAACATCAACTCAAGTTGTATTTGCAAACGTTTGATAGCACTATCAAGCGAGTCATCATTATTGTTTTTATTACAGGAAGATTTGCTCTATAGAAACTTGTACATCATCTGCAGCGGTCTGAATTCGTAGTGCTGCCACGGTTGCCACTCTAAATTTTTCTTCGGGACCAAAATCCATAAAAAAAGAACCAAAATAAAAGAAATAATAAAAAAAGAAGAACCAATTTTTTCAATTTTATTTGCATTCCAGCATAGTACAATACTTTTTACACTGAAGTCAAATTGTCAATTTCTGACTTGTAAGCAAAAGTAACAATCGATCAGTGTTGCCAATATAGCTTTTTGATTTACTACTGTAGGCAGGTAATAATCGATTACTATCAAGTGTTGTAAACGAATCAAATCTTTTACTTTATGTGAAGAGTAATAATTTTCGTAAATACATTTTTACAGGCATGACAAAACTTTCAAAATTTATTTATATTATAATCGTTAACTTTTCATAAAAGAAAAAAAATTAACCATCGAACCAAACGTAAAAAAAACAAGAATTTTTGGTTCAATTGTACCACAGTGGCAACTGTGACTGCTGCTTGACTTGTACCAACAGTATTGTCACATTGCCTCTGGTCATCTACATCAATATCGACGTTTTGAAACAGTGCATGAAGCTGGGCTATTTTGCACTTTCTGGATATTATATTCCACTTTGATTCAATAAATTTATTGATTCTTGGCAAATAAAATTTCTTTGCGTTATTATCCCACTTCTGAATGCTTTTGTGACAAAATATTTCAGCAACGTATTTCTTTCGTATGTTTTCTACTAATAATTAAAAATGATTTTTTATATAATTATTAAAAACCAAAATTAACTAGATTATATAACACGTCTAATAACCAAAATGGCAAGAAATACTATCCTTACACATACGTACATATACATACATTGTTTCTTGTTATGTATGTATGTATATTAAATCATGTTTTGCTTGAATTTTGGTTTTTCAACTTTACTTATAAACTTGTGACCATATCGATATGAACGACATAATGAAAACGACGTAATTTTGTTATTATAAAAACATTTACGACTTCGCTTTTAAACTCTTGTCAGTAGTACTCTAATTCAGCAGCCGATGAATGATAAAGGACAATTTTTTTTCAGCCTAATTTGTAATCTAAAAATACAGGAGAGTTCGAATCATATCTTTAGTACAATATATAAGTATATATATATATATATATGTATATATATATATATATATATATATATATATATATATGTATATCCAATTTCAACTTTTATAAATCGTATTCGTTTTATGTAGCTCTCAACATGTTCACTATTTGTTTAATGTTTTTTTCAATTTCATTTTTAAAATGACAAAGAAAATAAGCTATAAACCATTAAAATCAGTTGAAAAATTAATTCTTTACTAATTAACAGGCAACCAAAAATATGCTTTAAAAAGGGTTTTAAGCGCATAAAAAATGCTGTAAAAAACAGAAAAAATGCTCTTAAAATGTAAAAAATATGCTCTAAAAAATTTGTTTTTCTTAAAAATATAAGATTTTATTTAAAAAATAATGAAAAAAATAAAATAAAAAATAAATATGTTAGGGAATTCTTTAAATAACTTGTTACTTGAGGAACATATTACATGTCTAAGACAACATATGCCAAATACATATGTACATACTAATTTATGTAATATAAAATACGAATTAAAAACTACTTTGTAAGCAAATTTGTACAAATATAAGTCTGTGAAATATATTAGCTTAATTCATATTGGAATTGCAATAAATTACGACGTGTTGACTTAAATTCTCAAAAAGAAAGTTCTGTCTGTTGCTTCTAAAAATACTTTTATAAAAAGAAAAACTTCTTTCTACATCCGCTGAATTCATTGGAGCATATTTAAGAGACAAAACTTCGCCCACATCATATTCTCAAGTTGGGCTCGCTTTAGAACCATTCAGCTGACTACAAATATTTTTTATTGTTTCAAGGCCTTTGTTTTATCCATAACTCGTTTTAACTTATTTTGAACAATATGCTTAGAATCGGAGTCAGGCACATTGTCGATCTTTTTAACGGTGTCGTTCAGTATTTTTATTTGCTCGGTTAGGGAAATACCAGCAGTTTGAAATTTTTTCATATTGTTGGCAATAAATCCATAATTCGATGCAATAAAAACTAAATCTGTTTTTGTTTTAGATTTACGTAAATCTTCTTTGGCAATTTTTATCGATTGAGCATCATCTGTTAAACTATCTAAAACTTTCAAAACTTTTTCGTTATTGGTAGCATAATAATTTACAGCCTCAATCCATGTACCCCAACGTGTTGTTATTGGTTCAGGTGGGAGAGAACGTTCCGGATATATTTCTTTAAATACTTCTACTCTCCATGGTGCTTTTAGAAAAATCTTTTTAACATTAGAAATTATTTTGTCCACATTTTCATAATGATCCCTTATAGTTTCACAAACTCTATGAAGACCATGGGCTAAACATCTTATATGTGTCATTTTTGGGTAAAACGTTTTAATGGCTATGGCGGCTTTCACCATGTATGGAGCAGCGTTTGTTACAAAACGTAAAACCAATTCTTTATTAAAGTTAACATCTAAGATTTTAATAGAATCATCAAAAAGTTTTGCGATTGTCGAATTATTAGTTTTAATTAGGATTATGGTGTTTAATAAAAACTTTTTTTATAGTTCCTTCATCAGAACTCAATATTCCAACTATAACGTTTGCTACATTTCTTCCTTTACCATCCATAGTTTCGTCAATCGATACCCATACATATTGATTTTTTAGCATATTTTTTATATTTTCGATGCAGTTTGTGTAAAGTCTGTTGATATGCTTCGAACGAAGGGTAGATTCACATGGAACTTTGTAATCCGTAAATGTCTCGAAAAGTTTTTTAATGTTTTCATTTCTAAGTTTATACAAAGGGATGTCAGCAGATACAAATGCTTCACATAACTTTTCTTCGAAGAAAATATTGTTGCAATCTTGCGCAACTGATTCAAACAAGAAAATTCAATTCGCTTTGGTTATGTCAGTGGTGAATTCAGTTCGCCGTAGTCGATTAGATGAACGCCACCTGGTTGTAAATTGTTCATGTACACATTAAAAATAGTTGGAATGTAGTCATAACAAAAATTTTGCAAGAAATGCTCTTTTAAAAGCAAAATATGCTCTTAAAGTTGCTTTTAAAAGTAAAATATGCTCTTAAAAGTAAAATACGCCAACATATGCCCTTAAGGGCAAAATATGCCAAAATATGCTCTAAAAAATCGATGCCAAAATTCCTAAAAATATATGAAACGGATAAATTACTACCTCATATGTTTGTAAGACATGCAGAAAAAAATATGATATATCATAAATTTGGTTGCCCTGCTATTTAATAATTTTTATTTTAGACACATTGTTAAAATAAAAAAGTGGCTTAAGCTGCTCTCTTTTATTCGGGGATTCAGCTTTAGATTTCTTTAATTAATATATCTTTTCCTTTATTAGTATTATCAGTTTGAGTTTCTTGCCAGATCGACCAACAAAAATCTGCGACCATTCCTTCCGATGGGTTTCCATTATAACGCTTCTCTATATGTAACATATCTTAATGGAACCTTTCACCATGTTGGTGTGATTATCCGGAAGAGATCTAGATGCGAATCCAAAAAATTAATTTAAGGGACATATTACACTTTAGAGCTTTGTGGGTAGAAAGTAGTTCTTCTATGATTTTATGGTAGTTTTCAGCTTTTCTGTTTCCGAAAATATTGTGGCGCACATTCACAAAAGCTGTTCATGCTCTTTCTTCCATAACGTTCAGTTTCGTTCCAAGGACCTTGTTCTTTATAAGCTATCGTATTTGTGGACCTATAAAATGTACCTTCTTTTACTTTTTAATCGCTTATTCTAGGAAATTCGCTCTTAATGTATAGAAAGCCTTCATTGTCCTTGTTGATTGCCATGACTAAATTTTTATCAGGCCTAGCTTTATAAGCAGAGGAGGCAGAAGAATTTTTTGTTTTGAATTAAAGGTTCTTCTGCTACATCTTTTTCTCCTGGAATAAAAAATACTCTTTTCGGGCGAATTTTAACATTTTAGTGTTTTTCTTTCGCGCGGCTATCCCATTCACATAAAAAGAAACAAAACTTAGTATATACACTTTGCAATCCGTTTAACATTGCTACGACATCCAAATCTGCACAAACGTTCCATGAGTAATTAATTCTTTGTAGTATCATCTTAATGCCACAATAGCTTTCTATCGTATTTCTTGCATACGCGAGTGAGACCGAAGAAATTCGTTGCCATTGTAAAGTAAAACGGGTTTCAGACAATCCTCAGATCTATCATTGAAACACAATTGTCGCAAAAGCCCATCAGCATTATCACAGAATACCAAAACTTCCTCTCTGCTGAAATAACTCAAAAGAGCTTGGACCGAATTCCAATGGTTTAAATTGAATGCAAGGAGTTCAGACTTGTTTTTTGAGAGCCCCAGTTCAGATCAGTTTGATTTAGAAAATAAGGTTTACTCGTTGGACTTCCAAATGAATGCAAAGAAATACCCATGGTGGCGTAACTGGATTCAGTTGTTGCAGAAAGCCTTTGTATGTGATTTTATTTTTATTGAACATTTTTATTTTGCTATATTAATATTTATATATTAATAGATTTTAACTAAGTTAGAACAATCAGCCTATATAAATATTAATATAGCAAAATAAAAATGTTCAATAAAAATAAAACCACATACAATTTAAGCTTTGGCTTGAGCTACCAATGAAAATTGGAAAAAAACGTTCACATATACTTAAGTATAAAATTCAAACCTTAAAAGTTTGACTTAATGTATAATGGAGCAAAAAATTCAGAAAAAATGGGACATGAAGAAAATAATGAAATGGTAACACAGGTATCATAACACACAAGTGTTAAAATCAGGTTGATACAGTTCTCGGATTGTTTTTCACAATAAATTTGTGTAAATAGAAAACTGTTATCACATTCAACTAAGCCACCTAAACAGTGGTGATAAACACAATATACACATGAGCACTGAAGATGAAAGTGTAGCGACTTTCGAAAACAGCTGTTCTGCTCTGCTGTGTAAGTTGAATAAAACTGATGTTGACTTCCTTTGTGCCTAGGAATATTTATCATCATGTCTTTCTGAGATTTTAACTAAGTTAGAACAATTAGCCTATATAAATATTAATATATTTAATGAAATTCATTCAAAGTGCCGCAATGTAATCGAACGAACCAATGGTGTCCTTAAAAATAGATGGAGATGCATCATGGGCGCTCGAGAACTACACTACACTCCAAAAAAGGCAGCAAAAATTATAAATGTTTGTTGTGCGTTACACAACATCTGCATATATTTCAAATGTAACACTAATATGAATGATATAGAAGGTTTAGACAATTTTGCTACCCAAGAAAGTGATGTGGAGTTCTTAGCTTCACAACAGTATTTGTCAGCAGCCTAAAATATTAGAAGTAATATTGGAAATATACTATAATTTATTGAACATGAAGAAATAAATGTGCATATTTATATTTTTGTAATTATGTAATTATAAATGTATATTTAAAATAGATCAAACTAAAAAATAAATATCGAATTCTAAAAATAACAAAAGCAAAACAACTTCATATGTAAATAACTTAGAAACTAAAAAAAAAAACTTAAAAAAATACTTCAGTCTTAAAACAAAACAAATGCATATTCACAGCAACAGTTTACTTTTAGCTCACTTTATCACAGTTGATGCTTAGATTTCAAGTTTTCTATTTCTATAATTTTTTTCGTCTTTTCAATTTTGCCCTCCACTTTGGTTAGTCTCAGTTGTTCCATTACAAGATTATGTCGTCTTTCCTCTTTTATTTCTTCCTTTTTGAGGTCATAAAGTTATTTCATTGTGCTCTTTCATAGTTTCTAATATATTTTTCTGAATACAGATTTCTTCTGTAAGAGTGTCAGCAGGAGAAATGCGTGCGGCGTGTTCAATTGGCGTTTTTTTAATTTTTTTGGCTGGCGGCTGGGACGGTGGCTGCACTTCATTTTCAAAATCTTCGGCCAAAATCTCGGTCAATGCAGCTTCAATACTTTCGTCGGCTTTTTTGCTGGTGGAAGAACTGCCGAATCCAAACGTGTTGGCTATACCTTCTACTGACTCCTTCATCCCGATTAAATTATATATAGCCTCTTCATTTGCCGTAAATATTTTCTCCATGTTAGGTCCGCCGCCAGTTAATTTGGATAATTTTAGATTTTGAGCAGCCTTCTGACGAACGTATCTTTTTTGATCACACCATACCTAGAAAATATTTTTTGTTTTAGAAATTGTGTGTCTCTTTAGCGACAAATTTCATGGACTATACCTTCTTCCACTCCGAAACACCCTGATGCGTTCAACTCCATTTCCAGGTTTCGCCAAAAACGATTTGACTCCTCCTTGCTTCCTTTGAACATTCCACGTGCAATGTCAGGAAAAGCTTGCATTTCGTTCAAAAGAATCTCTTGTTGTTTTTTATTTGTTGTCTTAGACCTGTGTAATTCATGTATTTATATTTATATTTTGTTAATTAATTTTTTTTGTTTAAATACTTACATTTTCAAGCACAACTCCCTCGCTATTATTTGGCGGAATTTTTCTCAAATTTTTATTTTACATTCTCCCTTTAATTGACATTCGTAATGCCTACCTTTTTCCCGGTGAAAAGTTTCCCATTTTCGAAATTTGTTTATAATAGGGGAAGAGTGAAAAGTGAAAAATTTCCCGGTGAGGTTTTATTTATAATAGGGGAACAGG